>JAFVLL020014019.1:0-23225 GCA_021397915.2 Tor tambroides | reverse complement strand
TATACATATACATATACATATATACATATACACATATAAATATTTACTTAACATCTCACAATAATCAAAAGTCATTATAATGAGAAACTTTCTCATTATATGAGATGCTTAGTCACTATTACAAGATAATAATGAGAATGTTTTGAGAAAGTATTATTACTGTGAAAAAAATAATATTCATATTATAAATAATAAATTTATGGTTAGTAATTGTTATGAGATATGAATTACAAACCAAGTTATTTTGATTCATTATTATATGACCATTTTGTTATTGTTACAAGAAGTTTTTTTTTTTTATAACAATGACTTGACATTTCACAGTAATTAGAAATAGTTGTTGTTGTTATGAGAAAGTTTGGAAGTTTCTCATTTTTATGAGAAACCAAGGCATTATTACATGAAAGTTTCTCATCATTATAAGATGTTTAGTCATTATTACAAGATACTCATGAGAAAAGAAATTATTAGTATTATGGAAAAGTTTCTCACTATTACAAGATTTGTTTTCCTTCTAATATTGACTTGATATTGAAGTTATTATTATGAGAATTGATCTCATTATAACTACAAATGTTCTCATTATTATGAGATGTTTAAGTTTCTGATTTACAGAATTTCTACTCAACTCTAGCGGAAACAGCTTTCACAGTTTTTATTCAAACAATGGAAGTCAATTTGGGTCTGAAACTTGTTAGTTTGGTCAGTACAGCACAAGTAGATTAACGGCTCTGATTGCCTTTATCAGGCCCGTGCAGCAGGAAGAAAGGGGTGTTAACCTTACATGACTGAGGTTCGTTTCCAAACAGTAAAGCCGAGACTCTGAGGTGCTTAAGTGGAATTAAAAAGAGAAGCAAATAGTCATGTTACATAAAATGAATTCCAGAGATGTTTGTAAGAGTTAAGCATGTAGAAACGATGTTAAATACTGACATGTGACTCTGTTTTTCCTAAAAGGAATAAAGACTTTATCAAATTGGCCGACGATTCCACAGGTGTTCTTCAACGGTGAGTTTGTTGGCGGCTGCGATATTCTTCTTCAGATGCATCAGAGTGGAGATCTGGTAGAGGAACTTCAGAAGCTGGGAATCACATCGGCTCTCCTGGATCAAGAAAAAGAGTCCAAGTAGGAGTCTAGTCAGCAAAGACGAGTCTTTGAGATGATTGTCCATTGATGTAAAAGGGTGACTTGACCTGCTGAAGTCCAAACTGTCCTCCGATGACTGAAGGAAGTGGTGTCAAACCTCCCGAATTCTGAAAAATCACTGTAAAACACTTGACGTAGAATTACCGTATTACACATGATTACATTTCTATTGCAGTATGTTTGTCTTTATTTCAGAGACTCTAATCTTAGACCACTGCATATTTAAAATGATGTATTTTCAGATATATTATTAAATGTATTTTAGATGTTTATCATTTTTTTTGTCAATAAAATATTTTAAAGCACCCATTGTTTGAAGCTAAATCTGCTGGGTGTGTCACGAGAGTATGAATTCTGCGTATCTGATTTCATTAGAAAGAATATGCTTGTTGATTCCAGTAGAGATTTCCCTCTTCCTCATTCTGTAATGTGTCTGTGATGTTATTTCTTGTCTAAGATATGTTAAGAAGTTGCTCAACCAGAGAGAAGGTGATACTCCCCACTTTTGATCCAGTTACTCATGTGGAACACAAGTATTTACTTAACCTTAATGGTAAGACATTTTTTAAAGATGTTTGCAGATGCAGTTCTGTGAGATAAAATACAGGTCATACCTGGTACTTATAAGTGTGAAGAGTTTCATCTTATTGTATTTCAACTCCCAACTTACATATTCACTGTAGTTATTAAAAAGCAGTGTCATTGACACAGTTTGGATTTGATAGTCATGAAGGGCATTAATTTAAAGGAAAAAAAAAGATTGGTGCATATACAAACTGCTGTTCAAAAGTTTGGGATCAGTAAGATTTTTCATGTCTTTTAACAAAGTTTCTTATGCTCATCAGGGCTGTGTCTATTTGATCAAAGATACAGAAGAAGAAAAAAATGTGAAATATTACAATTTAAATAAGTTTCCTATTTTAATATACTTTAAAATATAATTTATTCTTGTGAAGCAAAGCTGAATTTTCAGCATCATTACTTTAGTCTTCAGTGTCACATGTTCCTTCATAAATCATTCTAATATGTTGCTAGTTTGGGGTCAGTTAGTTTTTCTTTTTCTTTAAGAAACTTACTTTTATTCAGCAAGGGTGCTTAAACGGATAAAACGTGACAGTAAAGACTTACATTTTTAGAAAAGATTTCTATTTGAATAAATGCTGTTCTTTTTAACTTTTTATTCATCAAAGCATTAAAAAAAGTCTCACAGGTTCCAAAAAAAAATGATTAAGCAGCACAGCAGATTCAACACTTATAATAAATCAGCAAATTAGAATGAAGTCTCAAGTCTCATGACTGGAGTATGACTGATGAAATTTCAGCGCTGCGTCGCAGAAATAAATATTTAAACGACGATATTGTGTGTTGGGGAGAATGTAGATGTAGTTTCACATGTGTCCACTAGAGTACGCAATAGCATTTTAAAACTACTCTTTTTGTCTCGTTACTGTCTATTGCCCTTATAATTACAAGACTACTGGCAATATTTACAGGTCGTAATGACATATTCTGAAATGTTCGTTAATTATAGAAATCCAAAATTGATGTCATTACAGATAGATGACTGATAAAAGTCTATGAAATAAGAAAAGGGAAATGACTTCATTTTATTTTAATTAAAATTATTTAAATTGTAAATTAATAAAATTAATTATTAATTCGTGTTGGTTTCATTGGGTTTTGAAAACCAAGAAAAGATGGTACATATAGTGTTAAGGGGAAAATTATTCTTTTTTAAATATTAAGTAACTTTGCTTGTCAGAAAAAGGTGGAAATATCTAATATTTTATAGACTTATAGAGTCTGCTGGAGACTTTTTTTTTTTTTTTTTTGCATGTGGCACCAAACTATTTACATTTATCATTTCAAGATTTTATTTTATTCCCTACACACCAAGTCACTGCATGAATTGCTTTTACATCTACATTACATTTTTTAAAATGTATTTTTAAATGATTTAATAGATTGAGATGTGGAAAGGTATTTGCGTGTGTGTGTGTGTGTGTGTGTGTGTGTGTTTACTGGTTTTTGTGGTTTACGGGGACAAAATTTGTTTAATGACATGGGTATGACAGAGGTATTACAATTTGAAGGTGGTTTATGAGGACACTGCCTATGTCCCCATAATTCAAAAGGCTTAAAAAACATACTAAATGGTGTTTTTTTGAAAATCTAAAAATGCACAAAGTTTCCTGTAAGGGGTAGGTTGAGGTGTAGGGTTGGTGTAGGGCAATAGCCCATACAGTTTGTATGGTATAAAAACCATTACGCCTATGGAGAGTCCCCGTAAACCAAAAAACAAACGTGTGTGTGTCTGTGTGTGTGTGTGTGTACCTGTTTTTATATTCCGGTGGGGACTTAAACCTGAATACACACAGACTCATGGGGACTTGTGTCATGGTGGGGACCTAAATTGAGGTCCCCACGGGTAAACAACTTATAAATCACACAGAATGAAGTTTTTTGAAAATCTAAAAACAAGTTTCCTGTAAGGGTTAGGTTTAGGTGTAGGGTTGGTGTAGGGCAATAGAAAATACAGTCTGTACAGCAGAAAAACCATTACACCTATGCAAATTCCCCACAAGGATAGCAAACCAGACGTGTGTGTGTGTGTGTGTGTGTGTGTGTGTGTTGTAAAAAAAAAAAATGCCTGATTTGCCAACTGCAAAAATTAGCCTGCATGGTTTCCATGTTCACCATCCTTTCAAAAGCCTTCATATCCCATCATCACTCCTTTGCCTCCCTCTAAACTGGTTGCTAGGCAACAGCAGGTTTTCTAATACAGGAGGCAGAGGGAGCAGGGAATGCCACTCTTCTCCATGTGGATTTGAATCAGAATCAGGTCAGTGGTCCCAGTGCCTGAAGAGTGTCTGACACCTCTGCTCTGAAGGTACATGCAGACAGCTGAGACTCGAGCAGGAAGAAGGTACTACAGCAGCTGTCAGAGCTACATCTTCAAGAACACCCAGGACTGGAAATCTAAAAGTGTCAGTTCGCTTCGAATTTCCATGGCATTAATAAAAACACTGGTGCCAGAACCTCCGAGACCAAATCCCTGGCTCGACACACGTGCCACACAATAGACTGTGCTCATCTGACTTCTGGAAGATGATTTTCTGGAAAAAATTGAAGACTGGAAAGAAATGGTGTAAGCATCTCAGTTATAGCCGTAGTCAACAAATACCATATGAAGATGGGCCTAAATAATCCCTTGTCCATATATGGACAGAGAAGGACCAAACTTTGGAGTCCTGGAACATGGTAAGACGGAATTTTCCACAATCTTTCCCAGATAAGGCCATTTAAGGCGAGGAACTTTTCCAGATGCTGTGTCAGGTAAGCACTTTGCACCAACATGATGATAGTAGAAAGTTAAGACAGTTGAGATCAGATGGTATGAAATAGCCACTGGGGGTCAGCAGTCTACCTTACATTGAGGTGTTTCTGTAGAATCAAGCCTTGTAAACAAGAGATGCTGTCTGAGTTAATGTAATGCACTTTAATGTCCAAGAAGAAAGGGTCTGGCTGAAACTTCTGGAGAATGTCTAGCTTGAATTCTTAAAAATAATGGTTCTAAAAGGAAATTTGCCATAAAAGAACCATTTTGGGCTTCACAAAGAACCTTTCATTTCTTAATAGAACCATTTTTCTTAGCGTGAAGAACATTTTAGAACTTTTTCCACTATAGAGAAACTTTTGTGGAATGGAAAGCTTCTATGGATGTTAAAGGTTCTTCATGGAACCAGAGCTGCCAGTAAAGAACCTTTAATTTTGAGAGTGTAGGAACCCTTTTCAGCTATTTTCAAATTACTGTATTAAAAAAAACTTCAAATATATTTCAAGTGCATCAAAACCATGTCTTATTAGAGGAACCTTTGACAGTTTTACTTGCAGAAACTTTTTCAGAATTGTCCTCCTTGAAATGGTTCCCCAGCCATGTGGCACAGTGGTTCAGTGGGTATCAATGTTGTTTCACAGCAAGACGTTTGAGTCCAGGCGTGGGTTTCCTTCAGGTTTTCTTGTTTTCCCTGCAATCAAAAGACATCCAGCATCTTGCCATCCGATGCAGGGACTGATTCCAACAAAATGAAATATTTTAAAAATCTATATTAAAACAAATGTGTCAACTTCTTATGATACACTTTTTGTATTCTTGTTGATTTCATGTGATTCTGAAAATTTTTCAAATGATTTTCTCGAAAAGTTGAAATTGAATTACTCAAAAATATCATGTGGTGTAACCATTAAGTAAAAATGAATAATTAAAAAATGAATGATTTCTTTAGACCTTGCATACACAGCAGTACAAATATTAAACATTATTATTAGTATTATTAGTATTATTGCATGTCAATTGCACCACATGATTTTTCAGATAATAATAAACACACGCACATGCATGTGTCTATTATTATCTGAAAAATCATGTGGTGCAATTAACATGCAATAATAATAATAATTTGTATTATTAATACAATATTTTTTTATTATTAAACATTCTTTTAATTCATTATATATTCAAAAGTTTTTGGACAGTACGATTTTTAATGTTTTTTTAAAGAAGTCTCTTCTGCTCACCAAGCCTGCATTTATTTGATCCGAAGTACAGCAAAAACAGTAAAATTTTGCAATATTTTTACTATTTAAAATAACTGTTTTCTATTTGAATATATTTTAAAATGTAATTTATTCCTGATTTCAAAGCTGAATTTTTAGCATCATTACTCCAGCCACATGATCCTTCAGAAATCATTAATATTCTGATTTGCTGTTCAAAAACTTTTATTATTATTATTTTTATTTATTTATTTTATTAATTTTTTTTCCCCTACTTTGCGTAGGATGTGTGCGGTCCCACACAGCACAATCTTCTGAGCTTCAAAGGCACTTGGCTTCCCTGGGATCTGATCCAGATATCGGTGGAAACCTTTCTTGATGCATCCCAGGGCACCTATCACAACTGGCACTATCTGTGTTCTCGTGTTCCAGGATCTGCTGGTGTCGATCCCCAGGCTCTTATACTTAACGAGCTTGTCGTTCTCTTTCTCCACTACATTGTGGTCTACTGGTATCGCGACGTCAATGAGCAAACACATCTTGTCCTTCTTGTTATGGACAATGATGTCCGGGCAGTTTGCACTGATGGTCAAGTCGGTAAACACACCCTTGTCCCACATGATGGTACATTCGTCAGTGTTTACTACTGGTTGTGGGACATTCTCATACCACTTGTCGGGTACTTCAACACCAAATTCTTTGCAAACTGTCCAATGGATGTAGCTTGCGACCTTATGTCGCTCCTTATAATCTGTGCCAGCAAGTGTGGAGCAACTGGAAATTATATGACTGACTGTTTCCTCAGTTACACCACACATTCTACATCTACTGTCGACCTGCAGATTGAGGATCTTGCGTTGGTGGTACCTGGTGTTAAGTGCTTGATCCTGGGCGGCAATGATCAGGCTCTCTATTTCTCCTTTCAGTTCAGAGCTTTGGAGCCAAGCTAAACTGGCTTCCTTGTCTACAAATGGCTCATTCAGATATTTGAAGAACTTGCCATGGAGAGCCTTCTCCTTCACACACTTGATCCGATCTCGTTCGATATTTTCTCTCAATACTCGACCTTCATCCAGAGAGCTCCCGCTCAGCTTTCCACCCGTGGTTTTAGCGCTCTCTGGATGATCCTCTTGCCTGGGAAGACCATAGTGTTTGCGAAT
Source organism: Tor tambroides (assembly GCA_021397915.2). Taxonomy (NCBI): domain Eukaryota; kingdom Metazoa; phylum Chordata; class Actinopteri; order Cypriniformes; family Cyprinidae; genus Tor; species Tor tambroides. The sequence goes on along the minus strand of JAFVLL020014019.1, from coordinate 16,361 downwards.
CTCATTCGCCATTTTCATCAGAGAGTAGCCTACTTGGTTTTACTGACTTCATGCTTCTTCACCATCTTTATGAGCTTATTGGTGCCTCGCTCAGTGTATTTGCTAAGGCTGACGATGGCGATGTTGTACGCAGACTCAAGCTCAATAAGCCCGCGGCCACTGTTGCATCTCTTGATGTATAATTGATTAGCATCTGCTTTCGGGTGGTGCATACCATGCATCGTTAGCAATTTCCTCATCTTCCTGTCCATCTTCCTGATCTCCTCTACTCTCCAATCCACCATACCAATGCTGTATGTGGGGACAGGGACTGCTAAACTGTTGATAGCACTGATCTTATTCTTGGCATTGAGCTTGCTCCTAAGTACCAGGCAGACTCGGCGGTAGTGCTCCTTAGCAGTTTTACTCTTCATCTCATTGTGCTGAATACCATCGCCTTCATCAATGCCCAAGTACTTGTACACTTTGTCCTGCTCAAGGTTCTTGATGGACGAACCTCCGCTCAGCTGGATGTTATGGCTTTTGACTCGTACGCCTCTCTTGAAAAAAACAGTTGCGCATTTGTCTTGTCTAAACTCCATTCGGATATCATCACTGTTATTATTATTATTATTATTATTATTATTATGTTGAAAACAGCTGAGCAGAATTTTTTTAGGTGTATTTAATGAATAGGGAAAAAATTACTGACTCCAAGCTTTTGAATGGTATAGTGTATAATGTTACAAAAGCTTTTTATTTCAGATAAATGCTGATCTTTGGAACTTTCTATTCATCAAAGAATCCTACAAAAAAAAAAATGTACTCAACTGTTTTAAATACTGATGATAATAACAATAATAATAATAATAGTAATAATAATAATAATTATAATAATAAAAATAAATGTCTCTTGAACAGCAAATCAGCATATTAGAATTATTTCTGAATGATCATATGACACCGAAGACTGGAGTAATGATGCTGAAAATGTAGCTTTGATCACAGGAATAAATTACATTTCAAAATATATTCAAATAGAAAACAGTTATTTTAAATTGTAAAAACATTTAAAAATTTTACTGTATTCGCTGTACTTTTGTTGCGTTCAATTCGTCCTGAGACGTTTGTACTTTCTTAACTATCGCACTCAGTATGTACAATTTTTTTCTTTTTCATTAGTTATGGCATAATTTCTGAAAGTTCTCTCTTTCATCTTTTGTTCTCCTCTCGGTGTAAAAGGGATCTGTCATTCTCATGCAGACCGGCTTCAAAAAGACTCTGACCCACCAGGCGAAAATGCTGAACTATGCGATCACGCATCAAACCCCAAGACCGCAGAACAGGGAGAGCAGGGAAGAATCCATCCTGGCCTTTCTGGGGATTGTTGGAACCATCCTCAACCTACTTGTCATTATTTTTGTCTACATCTATACTTCTATCTGACACTAAACTCTGACATGCGTGACCAAACTTTCCACAGGGGGAAGATGTACTTCCCAGACACCGGATGAAAGATGATATGTACTGTATGTGTTTTATCTCACCGACATTTGAACATTACTGAATTATGTGGGTAATCAACCAATCCGGATCTGCCTTTTGGATACAACAGATTGATGAACAGTTATTAGTATCATAAATTCTGCTCATGTCTAGGATTATAGTGGAGGTCACTATGATCAAATTATGTCCATCATGTTTTCAAAACGACACTTTTTAAATTTATAAATTATTAAAAGAAATACTGATCTGTTTGCTAAAAGACTTTTTTTTCAGAACTGCAGTGTTGAATATATCATATGGATGAAATACTTACTATAGACCTTAGTCTATAGACCATATTTAATTTTAGACAGGAATAAAAACAAGGCTGTGAAGGACCAAAATACAGTGTGTTTAATTGATTGTACTGTTGTTTAACAACATACCTATTTTTCGGCTGATAAAAGTCTTTAGAAAAAAAAAATATCATAAAACAGTTTTGAAATGTTGTGAGTTGGTGAAAATTACGTGATCTAGGAGCTTGTTATTGTAAAGACTGTAAGTCTGTCCCTCACAGCCTTGTTTTCATCTGTGTTAAATTCAATGTGGCGTCTAACCTGACTAAGCTCTATTCAGACAAGTAAATTATCGTCCCAGTTAGACAGGTTTTCTCAGCTTTTTCAGGTAAAACGAGTGGCTGTATTCGAAATCCCATACTTCCCTACTATACAGTAGGTGAAAAACAGTAAGTGACAAAATAAGTATGTCTGAATTTAAAAAGAGTAGGCAAAAAGTACCTTTGTGACTCTGAAGTGTGTGTATGATAGAGACTTTACTACCCCACTAGGCCACGGGGGAAGATTTGAGCGACGCAACTGACGCTGGTGGGTCACGTGACAATGACAACATGGAAAATGTAGTACGTCCAGATTACATTCATACTACACACATTCCATTCATATATAGAACATACTCTTTCAGCGGTCGCAAAGTAATTGGTGTAATAGTGGATTCGAAATTGGTGTAATAGTGGTTGTTTTATTATTTACTAATCACTGCATTTATTGTCAGTTTACTGCTGTTTTTTGTTGTATAGTTTTGATTTACTTTCCTCACGGATAGATAACAGAATTGTGAAAAGCATAAAATGAAACATTTTAAACAGTGCATGTTTGTTCATGAAATATTATACAGTTTTATGTTTTTGTTAGCATGATGCTAAATAGCTCCTTTGAGGACAGTGTAGGACTAACTAACGCCCTCAATAAAACACATGGACACTAACTATTAACATTAACACTAACCCTGTCTCTAACCGGTTCTGTCACTAATCCTAATTTAATCACCTTCCTGACTTACATTAACAACAAATTCCCTGTTTAACAATCTTGCCACCCAGCTAACTTAACACTAATACTAACCATAACAAGCCGCTTCATTATTAACATGACAGTTCACCCAAAAATGAAAATTCTGTCATACTCACCCTCAAGCCGTTTCAAACCTGTATAAATGTCTTTCAGCTGTTAAACACGAAGATATTTTGAGGAATGATGATAACCAAACTTCTTATCAAAAGTCTTTTTAACAAGGTTAAACTTTACTAACCCAAAGGATTTTGTGACACAATGAAGACTTGGCAGTGGATTGACGTCCAGACCAGATTCAGAGTGAGACAAGCTTTACAGTGGCAGTGAGTAAATGTGTAACCTGTTTTCACTAATAAATTTTGTATTAATTATTAATTTTGTAGTAATTATTGATTAACCTTAGCAGCAAACAATATAGATGTCAGCTGTACTTTGGATCGTTCATAATGAAGGCTAAAGAAATTTGGCCTATGACAAAGTCAAGCTTTGGTCTTTTGAAAATAGTGACAGATTCTGCTGAAATATACACAACAAAACACAACAACACAATTTACTCAGATATAGGACATTCATTCATTCATTTATGGTTAAGATTAGGTTTTAAACAGTTTGGGGATTTGAGATTCGGGTATAGGATGTTGATCTTGGAAGATGCTCTACTTTTGCCATGCCACAAGGTACAATGCAATAAAAATGTAATAAAAAATTGTAATTGTAATAATGTAATCATGCTTTCTACAGCACACACACACACACACATAACTCTGCAATAAAGTTTTCATTTACTGTATTTGGAGAACATTTTGTGAGGTCTTCCTGTCCTGTATTTCTGAGCTGTCAAACAAGACAAGTGATTTACTTATAGATACTCATTAATTTGTACATTTTAAGTGTTCCGTCATTTGCATTTTATCACACAATGAAACTGAATAATTTTGTTTTATAGCACACAGCCTCTCAGTGTTTGTACACAGTTTGAAACTCAAATATCCATTTTGGAACAAAGCCATAGTCATGGGCGGCGCTAGGGAGGGGCTAGCAGGTGCTCCAGCACCCCCAAGAAAAACCAAAGCACCCCCATAGCACCCCCATAAAAAATGAAATAAAATAAAAAACATTTGACTCATTACACATGCATAACTACTGCAATGCAATAGGCTACAACGTGACGTGATTTGCAATCACACGTAATGTCAGCATTTTATTTTAAAATCAGTTCAGTTGTGCCAAGTAGGCCTGCCCCCGACTAAAGATTTTTCTAGTCAGCACGTTTATATTAAATTGATTAGTATAATAACCTAAACCATCCTTTAATATAGGCATTTAGGCGTATTATAGCCTATTCCGCGCTCAAGCGCACACATAAGCTTGCCGCAAAGCACTGGCTAAAGTAATGATTATGAATGCATGGGGGGAAAGAAGACATTTTAATTATTTATTAATAAGTGCTTTCTCAGTGTCGGCTGGAAAGATGAAGTTGCCGAGGTTTCGTTTGAGGTTTCCCTCTTTTCCTCGCTTTCCTTAATAGCTTGTAAAAGCTCTGTGCACATTTTACTTCCACTTTCAAATTTGCGGCAATTTGGACTCAAGCAGTTGTTTGTTTTTAGTTCCTTTGAGTTTTCCCACTTTCCTTTCTTTAAATAGCTTGTAAACGCACTGTGCGTATTTTACTTTCACTTTTAAATTAGCAGTAAATTCGGCATCAATTGCTTGAATTTAATTCGGCGGTTCTTCAATTCAATTCTACACAGTTTAAATAAAATAAAAATCAGCAAATACTGTGGAACCAAATAAATGAGAAACGAATGTTAAAAAAAAGAAAACTTCCAATATCACCTTAGATAAATGGCAGGTCAACAGGCTTTTCAAAATCCAAAATATTTTTAAAACAGGCGCTATTACATTTTTATCTCCTCACGTGATAAATGAAATCTGATCTGTGATGCGCGACTGTCTTTCCTTTGATGTGCTGCATTGAGCAGCCGCGTTCAGTTTTAAGTTTTGTGTCTGTTCTCAAAACTGAACTAAAGTATTTTTATTAGGCCTACTATTAAAAAAAAAATCTAAACGACGGTGAGGGACGGTGCTTAACACCGCTATCACCGCCAACACCGTTGCAGCAAGCCTAAAATGCATCTATAGGCTACAGACATAATCAAGATTTTTTTTGTTTGTTTGTTTGTTTGCTTTTTAAATTGGTTTTCAAGCTATATAAACAAAATACAATTATTGCGCGGGCGCCCCCATGTCATACAGTAGGCTAAGCGCGATAATACTCCCACTCCTCATGAACATTTGAAATGCACCTATATAGCGATTTTATTATTCATATGAAAAATAATAATAATAATAACAACAACAACAACAACCTGTTTTGGTCATATTTATTATTAATTGCCCAGCTCCCCCTGTCATTGATCTAACACCCCCTCAGCACCTGTGTTCAAAATGTCTGTGCAGTGTAAAGGTGGATATAAATAGTTCAATATATGCAAGAAAGACATGGTCAGTCACAATTCAGTTTGTAAATACAAACGTTCACGTTTTAGTTTAAAACATCTGACAGTAAATAGTATGAACATCTACATTCAAAAACTAAATCATCAAAATAAACCATTTTCTTCTAAAATTATTATACATGTAGTTTTTATGACTCCTTATCAACTAAATTCATGTAAAAGGATAGTTTACCCAAAAATGAAAATTCTGTCATTATTTACTCCCCCTCAAGAATGTATTTGAAATATGGACATATTATGCAATATTATTATTTGTATGTATAATTTTGTTTTAGTTTTGATATAGTATAAGGTGTAGAATTGGGTAAAATGGTGTAAAAGCTACAACATATTACCATAAACACTGTTGTAAACAGACATTGTTATTTTACATATAAAAGCAGACGGATAAAAAAAGACATACTTGTTATCATAGTTAAATGGTTCAATCAAATTTATACAATTAGATTCCACCCAACTCCACTCCAAATAATGTACAAGATTTGTATTAGGGGTTGTGTGATTGTTAATGTAAGGAGTAGCTATCTGTAAATCTTTCTTGAGAGTGATATTTCTTTGCATCTGTTATCTCAAATATACAAAAGGAATAGGAGAGAAGCAGTCTGCTATGCTAAGTTCCTCCCCTGTGGGAATCAGGCAGCTGGGCATCAGCACACACTGGGTTAATTAAAAGAGATGTGACATCATCTTTGCATTAACATATCCCTACTGCTCTCTCATTACTGTGATGTATCAAGCCCTGGAACTGAATGATGGAAAAGCATGGAGGCCTGGTGACAAGCCTTCAGCAGCCTGAGAAATCCAGACAGAAAGAGAAGGAGGTGGTGGAGGAAGATAGACAACATGAGTGGGAAAGAGAAAGAGAGAGAGAGAGAGAGAGAGAGAGAGAGAGAGAGAGAGAGAGCATTCAGTTAAACTGCCTTCTCCGTTTTATATCTCACTTTACATTTGTGATGATGTCTCATTTAAAATGACATGTCAAAGGTATGTGTTGTAGTGTACAGGAACAATGCAAAGGAAAAACAATTGACAAACTGGATTAACACGTATGGCTGTGTTATATAATTCAACACTCATTTAACAGGGCTGTGAACCAGACATGGGAACTGTAAGAAATTTAATAATTCTGGTTCTGGTTCTCAATCCTCTTAACAATTCCAATTCCTTAACAGTCCCATTATTTTTTCATTTTCGTTTCAGGGAATAAATAGGCTATTTTGAAGAAGAAAATGCTGTTCCATAAATGATGAGATAATTCATACAAAAGTACAAATTTAATGAGTGCAATCCAATAATTAGCCTACACTGAAAAAAATAAATGTTTTGTTGGATCAAAGTATAAAAAAAAAAAAAAAAAAGACTTCATCTTGTTGCAAGTGATCAGTTTACTTTATCTCAACTAAAAATAAATGAAGTGTGACCGAATCAAATTTCTAGTCAACTGAAACAAAAAATTCACTTTCAACCAAATTATCACAAAATCTTTTTGGATTAAGTTATTTTATTATTTTTTTTACATATTTTTATATCAAATATCTAGATAAATTCAAATCTAAATCACACTTAGTAAGCCGTTTCATCACCTTCAGAATGTGATTTTACTGTGTTAAATGTTCTTGGATTACTGTTTGGAAAAAATGAAGCTTTTTACACTCTTGCGAGTCAAACATTTAAAAATGTGAATCCAAGTGAATCTTCAGCACTCATTGACATAATTTCCACTCCAATTTGAGGAAGAATTTACAACAGTTAATAGTGAAAACCGCTTTGAAACTGCATGCCTTTATACAACGTTCATCCAGGAAATTTAACGCCCATGTGCCATTGAAAAAGTCACTCATATTTCAGATGAACTTGCATTAACTTAAAAAAAAAGACAGTCTCTCACTTTTGGACAATTTTGAAAAATACATCAGAATGCAAGGTCAACATTTATAAACTCCTTATAGATTTCAATACATTTTACAACAATTCTCCTGATATTTGGTGCTTTCTAAAAACATCAATTCACTGGAAAAACATCATTTGTAGCCTCATTTTTCAAGGAAATCATCATCAGAATCATCATTTACCTCTTGTAGTTCAAAACCATCAGACTTTGGTTATGTTCAAAACACAAATTAAGATATTTTATAATGAAACCTGAAAGCTTTCACTCCAGTGACAGTCCATGTAATCAAAACTTAGAAGATCCAAAAAAAGTCATAAAGGCATCATAAAATGAATCCATATAAAATGTATGCGTGTTTATATGTGTATAAAAGCATAAATTAAATCTGTTCTTCATATAAAGTGATCATATCCTCTTCACACAAAAAAAAACAAACAAAAAAAAAAAACACTCAATTCATATGGAATACTTTTAAAACATATTTATGACATTCTAGGTAATTCTAAGTTTTGGTTACCTGAACTTTCAACAGATGGACAGAAATCTCTCAGGCTTAATTTAAAAAAATCTCAATTTGTGTTTCAAAGATGAACCAAAGTCTTATGGGTTTGGAACAACATGTTTGCAAGTAAATGACAGAATTTTCATTTTTGGGTGAACCTAACTCTTGAAGTCTTTGTGCCCATCTGTAGAAACAAACAAATAAAGAGAGAGAAAAAAAAAAAAAAGTTTCTTTTTCTGCCAAGGAGGGCTGCTTTTTCTTGTCCTTGCAGAGCTTATCACCTTCTCCAAAGTGTCTGTCTTCCTGCCGTGAGAGATTTTGAGAAAAATAATTGAAATTAGTTGTAGTATACACATAAATGTCTGAGATCAATACCTTAAACAACAGCATAATTTTGATTAAATCATCTCATGCACTTTGTATTATATTAAAGAACCTTACCTCAAACATGTACGTGTTGCTTTGGAATTGGCTGGAATGGATCTGTAATATTATGGTACAGATGATAAAATCTCTTAGACATATTTGATTAAGTACAGCAGATATCAACTGGCCTTAAGAAAAAAAAAATAGCACTTACAGTTGTCATGTGACTCCATTACATCTCCAAATAGTTGTGAAAAATCATTAAAAGCATCTTACCAAAAAAACAAACAAAAAAAAACAAAAAAACAATGACAACATTACCATCTGGATTAAAGAAAAATAAAGGCATAGACAAGTAAACAGTGATACACTTGAACTATTGGAGCCAGCAACAGGACCAGTAAATATAGCAAAACAAAGATACAAATGAGCTTAACAGTAATGAGAAATACTGCTGAATAAACTAACCAAATGTTTGAAAAAAAAAAAAAAAAAATCTCTTTACGTTATGAATTAAACATCCGTATTTTATAAATAAATTATTTTATTGTTTGATTAACGACAGGGACAGCTTTACAACTGCATGCATGAATCCCATATATTGATTCTCATTTAATTTTCTCCCAAACGTTTACATTCGCTTAAGACATAACCGACTGTTAATACTCGTAAAGACTCGTATTTTGTGTATATTTGACAATTCAAAGGGCGGGTCTCATCAGAGCCATTTTGAGATGCACGATTTCAGTCCTGTTTTGCGGCTATCATCACATACATACAGAATATATCAACTCTAGTAACAATAAACTCAAAGTTATTTGTATAATTACTCACCGATATTATGGAAGTGTGTGTCAGCCACGGTCATGATGCGGGAAAACAAGATGGCCCTTGATCAGAAAATTCTCAAACCGAACCTCGATGACGTCAGTGGTCACGTGGTTTTCACAGAATGCAAAATTCTTGATTTGATGTGAAGCGAATACTTTGTTACACCAACAAAAGTTACTTTTACTTTCAGATAACTAAACAATTTACTTTAGCTCAACGACAAGACAGAAAAGTAAATTAAGTCGGATCATGTATAAAATGTTCTTTAGAGTAATTGCAAGGCATATGAACTTTTTTCAGTGTATATTCCATTAAATAATTAATCAATTTGAAAAACATTCTGATTGTACACTGACTTATAATAATACGAATGGCTTGTTTCTTAACCCAAAGTTCTGTAATGGGAGTTTGTAAGTTTGACTGGTTACGAAATTCTGCGAAAAAGACGGGTTGCTTTATGGCAGCAATAAATACAGGTGCACAGCTATTTACAACAGTGATATATTTTCCACAGTGAATTCCACTCACTTAACTGTAGGGGCTCCAAAGTCTCAAAATCTAAAAACTACATACAGGTGTTTTAAGTCTCCCAAGCAAGCCTGCCACACACATCCTGAAAAGTCAAGCCAAAACATGTCAGTCGCCATCTGGTGGCTGGCTGCAGTATAGGTCATAAACACTGCCCTCTCCATGTAAACAAATGGGACATAAGGCAAACTAAAAAAAAAAAAAAATCAAATTACATTTTAAATAATTTTTTCCCAAATATGGTTTCCATCAGGTAGTTCTTATGCTGAGGTATGTTCAAGTGCTTGTTTTTCTAACAGGTTTGCCTTTAATTAGCTTTTTGATGCTATAAAAATGGGGTGTGGCATCATGATTATGAGCTTGCGATTAGGTCTTTGATACTGCAGCGTCACCTCACCATCACTACTGCGCAGACTCCGGCTCCAACTGAATCACTACTGCGCAGACTCTGGCTCCAACTGAATCACTACTGCACAGACTCCGGCTCCAACTGAATCACTACTGCGCAGACTCCGGCTCTAAATGAATCACCACTGCGCAGACTCCAGCTCCAACTGAATCACTATTGCGCAGACTCCGGCTCCAAATGAATCACAACTGCGCGGACTCTGGCTCCAACTGAATCACTATTGCGCAGACTCCGGCTCTAAATGAATTACCACTGCGCAGACTCTGGCTCCAACTGAGTCACTATTGCGCAGACTCCGGCTCCAAATGAATCACCACTACGCGGACTCCCGCTCCAAATGAATCACCACTACGCGGACTCCCGCTCCAAATGAATCACTATTGCGCAGACCCTGGCTCCAACTGAATCACTACTGCGCAGACCCTGGCTCCAACTGAATCACTACTGTGCAGACCCTGGCTCCAACTGAATCACTACTGCACAGACTCCGGCTCCAACTGAATCACTACTGCGCAGACCCTGGCTCCAACTGAATCACTACTACTCAGAATTCGGCTCCAAATGAATCACCACTGCGCAGACTCCGGCTCCAAAAGAATCACCATTGCACAGACTATGGCTCCAACTGAATCGCTATTGCGCAGACTCCGACTCCAAATGAATCACCACTGCGCAGACTCCAGCTCCAACTGAATCACTATTGCGCAGACTCCGGCTCCAAATGAATCACCACTGCGCAAACTCCAAATGAATCACCACTGCGCAGACTCCCGCTCCAAATGATCACCACTGCACAGACCCTGGCTCCAACTGAATCACTACTGCGCAGACTCCGGCTCCAAATGAATCACCACTGCGCAGACTCTGGCTCCAAATGAATCACCACTGCGTAGACTCCCGCTCCAAATGAATCACCACTGTGCAGACCCTGGCTCCAACTGAATCACTACTGCACAGACTCCGGCTCCAAATGAATCACCACTGCACAGACTCTGGCTCCTTTTGAATAACTAGAAAGGTAAAAAAACAAAAAAAAACTGGCTCATAATATTGATTCCTTTGGGAATTGTTACACTGGTCACACTATGTATGCATATATGTATGTATTTACATTGATTGATTGATTCTATTCATTAAAATATACTGTATGATTAAAAAAAAAAAAACTTACTGGTCACTTTAAGTTTCATGTAGATGTACCGACAAACCTGGTGTTTTGTTTGCATTAGCGGAATGATGTGACACAAGAACCCTTAAGAACATTACGGTCCAGGATTTAAATGTCCTAAATGTTGTTTTAGGGCTCAAGGAAATGTTTTTCTTACAGTGTGTAATGAAGCCACATAAAGCAACAAAGTAACAAAGCATCTCAAATGCATTTTAGTGATTAATTCAAGCAGTGACTGTCTTTTTTATAGCTGCAGGTATGCTGTGTATGTAGTGTTTTTTGTTTACAGTGTGGTCACCTGCCATCAGTGGTTGACCTATAAATCTCAAATGGCATATGTGGTACACAGAAAGAATGAAGAAACAAGTGTGTCCCTTATTTTCCTCTGCTGAGTTGGCAACCCTATTTTTAGTCTGTGTCTTTTGATCAAGATTCATAACATTAGAGGTACAGTATTTTTTTCTTTAAAAAAAATAGCATTTTTTAAAATCAAATGACCAGTCAAATACTGCTTGTTACATCCTCCAGTGCAACATAAGAGATTGGCACTTTTTAGCATCGCTAAACACATTCTGTCTTACACTGTCTCTTTTTTTTTTTTTTTTACCTCGACGTTATATTAATATTTAGGCTGGGGAAGCTAGTCATACATAACCACATTAAAAAGCAGATCTGCCCTGAGCCAATACACATAACATGTAATGAGTTATCACCCTGAGATATTCAGCTCACTACCTACCCAGTGACTGAGATCAAAAGGAAGGTACTGATTACTAGTGTGAAGTCATCCATCAGCGCCTATTTAGCCTTCTGCTGAGGGAATCCCTCAGTGTTGCAGTATCGTTTGTACTCCTCTGATTACTCATGTAGAGGTTTTAAAGGGATTTACCCAAAAAATGAAAGTTCTGTCATTATTTAAACATGTGATTCCAAAACCATATGACTTTTCTCTTTCAGTGGAACACAAAATGAGAAGTTATGAAGACTGTTCGCATAATCTTTTCCATAAGATGATGGGGATCAAGGCCACCAAGAAAGAAAGGGAAAAAAAACATATAAGTACTATTTAAGTAGTCTAAAAGACTCTATTCCAAGTCTTATGAATTATGCATTCTATTCTATGTGTTGTGGTTTCAAATGGTCTCCATTCACTTTCATTATATGGAAAACAGCAGCATGAACATTCTTCAGAATATCTCATTTTGTGTTCCATGGATAATATGAAACACTCAAACTTCTCAAGATCCCTTTTGTGGTCCAAGACACATCTTGTATATAGATATATAGTCTCCAGACACTAATGATTCAAATTCTCCACAAAGTATGAACATGCTCAATTTCCTTCCACACAAAGTTTTTATCTCCCGTCTTCATCATTTTCAATTAGGACCGACTTCCCCAGCCCTGAAGGGCCCTGTATGTGAATAGTGTCCATTATCTTCCACTCAAATGATCATTTCCATGTGAAAAATACACAGTTCATTTTTTATGACGCAGAATAAATGAACATCCGAAGTCGAATGCCTCCAAAAATTTGCATTCAAATTAGATCACGCCCCCACATGCACCATGTGAGCAACGGCTCTGCTCTGTGCCCTGTCCTGTCCTGCTTCCCTGCTACTGTCATCATCGTAGACTCCATCTGTTCATCTGCCGGGGAGAGAGATTTGGCATTAAGATTCATCTGTGAGCCCAAGTTATAAATCACATCTTGACTGGATGATAGCAAGCAATTAGCAGCCAACAATGTGTGTATGTGTGCATGTCGGTGCTTGGTTATGAAAGGAAAATAAAAGAAAGGTATAAAAGGCTGTAATTTGGATCTTTGGCACCGTGGCTTAAAGGTGAAGTGTGTAATTTTTCAACGCTAAAGCACGTTCTTGTACTCAAGCTTATTATTCAGAGATGTTTAAGCAATCATGTAATTATTTGACTATCCTGATCAGGCCACAACAGCAACACTGATTCAACCAATGGGGTGAGTTTAGGGTGGAGCTATCTGTATGTCTGACCAATGGCAGACAAGAGGAGTGTTCAAAACGTTTGCAACTCCTGTTTAGTGCCACTAGTGATGCAAAACACATTTCAGCGTTAAACTCAAAATATTCTGCTGTGACTTTGGAGTTTGATGAAGTGGTATGCTTTGACTTTGTTTTGAAAAACTTTTGAGAACTTGTGAAGGAGGATGGTTGATCTAATCCAGATAAAATCTTGTCCTTGAGAGAAAGAACAACAATCAATAGAAACCTATTTGATTTTAAAGCAAATTTACAAAAATAAATATATAGAATAAAGCCTTTCTAAAGGCTTTCCAACTATTTGGATCCCTGAAAATCATCTGATCTGGAATGACTTTCACTGAGCAAATAGACCAGTGTTTGATTAAACATATCTTATTTCGGATTCTGGTTTGATGATTTCATGTCAATATGATTTTTCAGAGTAATTTGAATAATAATTATAGTATTGATTTTGATGTTATTTGTGGTCCCATATTAGGAGTGTTTAAATGTTATGTACATAATACAGTATAGCAGTTATAGACATTTAATATAAAGTGGGTGTTTTTTTTGCAATTAAAATTAATGAAAAGGGTTACAAACAATATTTTGAAATATCATGGAGTGAAACTGAAATTTCATTGAATGAAATGTCCAGATGATAAATCATCTATATGTGCATTTATGTGAGTTTGAGTAAAATTGAATTAATGATAAATCCTTTATTTGCATTTAATCTATGTGAATTACACATTTTTCTGTAGTAAATTGTCAACTACAAATGATACATAATGATAACACATGGTGATGAGTTTTTAAAAGAAAGAGAAAGGGTTTATTGTTACGTTTCTCTGGACATCAAAGTTTGGTCCTTCATTTTGTGGCTAAACATCTTTCACCTGACTGGAAAACTTCAATTTGCATTAAATGGAAAACACACATTTGCGGATTAGTACCTGATTTTTAACAAAAGAGTGTATGCAGGTATTTGTAACTTGAATGTGTGAGGCTTCCGGTGTCATTCGATTCCAGTTATTTTTCCTGTACAAAACCTATGCTGCTCGGTATCACAAACTGGCATTTGTTATTGTATTGTTTTAACTTATTACCCTAATCATGAACACAGACAGTTTTACCATTTATTGGATTCTGTTGTTCTTCTAGTTATTTATGAATAGTGGCTAACGAATCGGAAGTCTTGTACATTCAAGGAAAACAGCTTGCTTCAACGTTGCAAAATATAGTGGATACTGTATTTAAAATAGTCACTTATTTACCGGCTAACAAATCTAGAAGCTGTCTATATATATATATATATATATATATATATATATATATACACAGTTATTTATAGCCAGACTCTTTGTGAAAAACATACATTTTTCTAATGTTCAGGTGGTTTCTAAAGGGTTAAAGTAAGATATAGGCCATTTTCAACTGAAGTTCTTCACAGCAGATTTTGTTGACAGGCTTTTCCCACAGCATATGGGGCAAATTTGCATATTTGCATAAGTATATTTGTTGTTGACAGTTTTCTCTGCCTTTTGATTTTCAGTGTTTATGGCTTCTATAAGCCTCACTATCCTTTGGGACTTGACCGTATTGTGACAGACTCAGGTCATACTGACCTCCATTCTTCCCACCATCAGAGATGGCAAAAGCCATAGACAATAAGCACTGTATAAATTTAGTTTATTAAATTAAACTGCTTAATTCAATTCAGATTTCATTAAATGGTTCATTTGTGTTTATTAATTTGGTTTAGAATGAGAATTAATCCTGCTGGTTAGAGCTAATTCTGGATAATGGATCATGTGGTTTGTCCCAGACTCTCTTTAGTTGCTTAAAATTCAACTGAATCACACAAGAAATGTCAGACAGACACCTCAAGTTTGGACGTGTCTACTGAGAGGAAACATTAAAGGTCAAACCACTGTGCGATTAGCCATTTAACTATGATACATTGTGACAGGGGCATTTACTCACTCAAGCTCTCCGTTATTGAAACAAAAATGAAGATTTTCTTGGGTCATTTTGGTCTTAAACTTGATTTTTACAGATTTAAAAATGAATCTTATTTAATAACTTTCTCTAGGTGTGTTTCAAAGGTGGGAATAAGTTTTATCACCTCTAGCTATAGTGATTTGTAATTTGGCTTTCTGAAGCAGTGGCACTGCAGGTCTGGCCACACCCTCCCTTCGCAGGACGGGCCGTCCGTAGGAGTTTTGAGGAAGCTCGTCTCCCATACTACCACACATATAGACTCTTGAGGATCTCAAGCGCCTAAATTCTCCAGACTATACCTAAGTAGGTTTTGGGCAAAACCGCCATCGATAGCTGCACATGAAGAGCTAGGCCAGCGTAGTAACATCACTTAGTACCTCTCGGTGCCATCTGGTGAGCGGCGTACACTTTTTTAATCATCCGAGAACCCGTGCAGGCTGTCCCACTTGCCATCCTTCAAGGGCGCCGGCCCTGGGTTGTTCCTAAACCCACCACAGCAACCTGCCTGAACTTATCGTTTGGTACCGGGCAATACCATCCGGCCTGAACTTATCTGTCTTCACACCGTCGGGTCCATTCTCCTCCATCCTCGTCCTGAAAGAGAGCACAAGATTTCCGTTAGTGGAGTCCTTAACTAGGTCCCCTCCCCGCCCCGGTGTTCCGGCCTTGTCTGCCCTGTGTCCGCTCCTTTACCGCAACGCAACTTGGTTTGGCACAGTGAACCCTTTTCACCAAGGCCCTTGCAAGCGGCGCCTTTACGTCGTATCCACACAGGCCTGGTGTGACCAGGATAGCGGATGTTGAAGCAACGTTAGAGAGCCTGTTTCATGTCTTAGACATATCGCCCTTACAAGGGGTGTTCCTTAATTTCCCGGGCACCGCACCAACCAGCTGCCTCAGAGGCTGTTTTTTAACCGGAAGAAGGGACTCACTGAAGAATTCCTCGACCGTTTCATGGAGGGTGAGAGAGTTGCAAAACTGGGCCAGGCGACACAGTGAACCGGACTCCCATCACAGGATCCAGGATCACGCACCACCCAAATCCAGCCTGCTCGCTGACTTTCGGGCCAGTAAGCGAGTCCAAACAGAGCCATGGAACCGAACCTCTCAGTCACCGGGTGGGAAGAACAGAACTGGGCCAGCCAATGCGCCCCCCGACACACCGTCCAACTACCAGCCCGACTCCCCAGACCGGGAGCGATCCGAACCGAACGCAAAGCCCGTGAGTCTTGCCCACCTTTCCCCGGTTGCCGGTATCAGTTTTGGGCTTAAGATGGTAGGTTGGCAAGACCGGAGAACAGCCCGTACC
>JAFVLL020014018.1:0-38686 GCA_021397915.2 Tor tambroides | reverse complement strand
CATTTCACTAGTTATTTGAGTAAATTAAAAAACAATACTTACACTAATAAGTGTATTCGTCGGCAGCCATAGAACTATCACCCACTATTTTGTTTTAATAAAAGTTCCGTCATCACCGGCGCACTGAATTTTGTACATGTACATGAAACAAGTTTACAAGTCAATAATAACATTATTATAAAGAGATGTTTTATAGAGAAAGAACCACCTGCGTGCAGGTGTTCCCAATCCTGCAGCAATCAGCTGGACACCTGCAGAGAACACAGATGTAACACACACACCCAAACGAGTAGCAACCAAGTGTGTCGTCACAAAGGTAAAGGTTTGCTATGAGACGTCAATCCTATAGTACACAGAGAAAGAATATGCACATTTGTATGTATACAGTACATTTATTTGTGTAGAAATGCATTACATGCAAAAAGAAAATTCATATTTGCATATCAACTTTTACAATTTTTTTTTATTTAATTTTTTTTTACAAGTAAAGTCATATATAGTGATACAGTTTGCTTAAACTAATAAGAAATTCAAATTTGGTGTGAACAACAAAACTGTTCAGAGGGAGCTGAATAATAAAGATTATAATTCTACAATTGAGCCAAAGTGACTGAGAAAAACTGAAAGTGAACTGTGAAAGAATATCAAAATGCATAAAACGTTTTCAGTATTTAATTGAAAATGGTATCATGTAAATGCCCTCAAAACAAATGAATGCCTTAAATGCCTAAAGGTGGACAAAATCTCATGAAAAACACAATTATGAAGGGAATAAAATGGCAAAACTAAATAATTAATTATTAATTATTATAATAATAATAAGGACAGAAATAGACTTGTGATTTTCCACTTTCTCCACCTTGCAACTGAGGTCTAACAATAAGTCAGAATCAGCTTTATGTCTGTTTACCGCAGGAATAAAGTCAAGATTCTGAGAGAAAAATTCACTTTTAAATATGGATGTAAACGTTGCTTCACTTTATTTCAGTCACAGTTGCTGCTATACTTTCTGTATACAGTAATCGTCTGTATTAAAGCTCTTCCCACACTCACAGCAGAGTTTTCATTTTCTCAAGCATTATTATTTTGTGCCTAGAGTCAAACCTTGGAAATCTCCGTCCAGATCAGTTCAGTTTCCTCACGGCAGAGTGAGAGGAATGAGGATGAGCTCTGAGTCCAGCTTTCCATTTAAAACTCTTCTCACACAGATGACTTCGCTTTAGTGTGGATTCTCATGTGACTATTAAATCACTGCTTAAAGATGAAAAACACTTTTCACACAGAGCAAGTAAAAGGCTTTTTCCCAGTATGAATTAACATGTGACTCTTAAGGCATTCTTTACGTTTGAAAGTGTTTCCACACTGACGGCAGCTGAAAGGCTTTTCTGAAGAGTGAGTTATCATATGAACCTTAAGGTGTCCTTTCTGAATAAAACGCTTTCCACACTGAGAGCAGGTAAAAGGCTTTATTCCATTGTGAATCAACATGTGATTCTTAAGGCATCCTTTACGTTTGAAAGTGTTTCCACACTGAGAGCAGCTGAAAGGCTTTTTCCCACTATGAATTATCATGTGATTGTTAAGGCTTGCTTTACGTGTGAAAGTGTTTCCACACTGAGGGCAGGTGAAAGGCTTTTCTGAAGAGTGAATACGCATATGCTCATTAAGTTTTTTTTCCAGTGAGAAACTCCTTCCACATTGAGAGCAGGTGAATGGATCTTTGGAAGAGTGAATAAGCACATGATCACTGAGTTGATTTTTCTGTGTAAAACTCCTTCCACACTCAGAGCAGCTGAAAGGCTTTTCTGAAGAGTGAGTTACCAAATGAATCTTAAGGTGTCCTTTCTGTATAAAACTCTTTCCACACTGAGAGCAGACGAAAGGCTTTATTCCAGCATGAATTAACATGTGCTTCTTCAGGCTTCCTTTACACGTGAAAGTGTTTCCACACTGAGAGCAGCTGAAAGGCTTTTGCCCACTATGAATTATCATGTGATTTTTAAGGTTTGCTTTACGTGTGAAAGTGTTTCCACACTGAGAGCAGCTGAAAGGCTTTTCTGAAGAGTGAACAAGCACATGATCATTGAGTTGTTTTTTCTGTGTAAATCTCTTTCCACACTGAGAGCAGCTGAAAGGCTTTATTCCAGCATGAACTAACGCGTGGTACGTAAGGCTTCTTTTATGTTTGAAAGTGTTTCCACATTCAGAGCAGGTGAAAGGCCTTTTGTCATCTATTATCTGAATGTTGCTTTGTGAGCAACTCTTTTCAGTTTTGGAGCAATTAACTGATTGTTCTTCAGCATCTTTCTGATCCTGATGCATCTCCTCCACTTCATTCAGATCTTGTCTTTCCTTTTTCACTTTCATCAGGCCTGAAAGGAAAACATTAAAAAAATCAATTTGGGACAATTGGAAAATATGAATATGTTAAGTCAATAATAACATTACTTTATCATTCACTGTAATCCCAAACAGTTGTACTAGCTCATAACTAATAGGGTCATAACAGTCAAATGTCGTTATGCAGTTGACCAAACTTTAAAGTGTTGAGCTCTGTTGAGATTTAAGCCACTTTAATTGAATAGGGCTCCATATTTTATAGATAATTTGTGTGGAACGCTCAAAAAGTTTAAAAACCACACAGTAGTGTCATAACGTTATCAACGTCATGACGTTCTGGTGGGTGGGTCTTATCTCTCCCTCAGGAAAGCTGAGTCAGCCATCTTGATTTTGCCTTGATGCGGGGAAGTCTTGGCCAGCACGTGTGGATGTGGAACACAGTTTAATTTGTTTTTGTTTGTTTGCAGTGCGCACTTTTATCCCCCCGCTTCAAACCACCACCACCTCAGTTTTTTCATTAGTCTTATTGCCCTCGTTTACTTAAGCGCCGTCTTAGCATCAGCCCTGATTTGGTAAGTAACGCTAGCAGCTAAGGTTTTTATTTTATTATTGAATTTCGATAAATAGTCTTAAATTTGGAACTGAGAATACATTTGTCCAATGTGCACAGTGAATTTTTTTTTTTTGTAAATAGTTTACAAATCCAAGTAATTATAACTTTAGAAGCTGTTGAATGTGACAAATACGTCTTACAATCTTAGAACGGTGAAATGTTATCAGCGGGTTTCCTGTATGAACTACATTTCCCATAATGCATGTTTGCCCGGGACACTGACGGTGGAGTTAGGTCCACGAGTCTGAACTCTCTGGCGGGGCCAGAAGCATAACTTTATCCCTGCTTCCCGGTTTCTGCCAGTTGTTGTTATCGCTTTTCGCCGGTAATGCATGTGAGTGCTGTGAGTATACTTATTTCAGTAAGTGTCCGCGTTACACAGTCTATATTTTACGTTGTCGAGCTGTGTGTATGTGTGTACTAGCGTGAAACGAACAATTCTAAACAACATAATGTCAGTGTGTTATCATGATGCTAACCAGACCTGTGTTTGTATTTCTTCGTAGGCTCAAGTGTGTGGTTGTGAGATCATCTCGAAATCATTTTAACAGTTCAGGTAGGATGTATTATGAAATAGTGTTATTAACAATTGGTTTTATTTTGTGTGTTTCCACAGTCATTCCTTTGCTATTTCTTTAAATGTTTTTATCTCAGCTGTGGGGTCAACAGTTTATCACTTGAACCCTTTATTAATACTTATTATTAAAACAAAAACAGAAATAGCAGATCTATAAGCACACAACATTGATGCTTTGCTTGTTAATAACTAACTTGCTCATCTTTTAACATTTTCATTTTTACTAAAATTAGTGTACAATGAATGTTTTTGATTTATTTGACACACATTTTAACTTAAAAAAACAAAACAATTTTTGAATAGCCAAAAGTCTAAAACAGGGCTGAAATGGTTTAGACTTTAATTGAAAATATTTAAATTGCAGGCTGAAGTTGGCCCAATGGAGTGGAAGTGCAAGTTGTGTTCTGCAACATCAAATACCCGGGGACAATTATTTTGGCACTATACTGTACTGCATAGCCAATATTCAAGAGTGTCCCCCCTGCCATGTCTCTATGACAGTTGTATTTGTACTTTTCCATCATTCGAAGCAATGAAAGCTCATCTGTCAAGATCTCATAATGATACATGTAGAGTAGATCCAACTGAAGGAACATGTGTTTTTTTTACATGTCCTTTGTGTAACTTGAAGCAGCCCTTTTCTGAGGAAATTCTATTTGGTCATTTGAGAAGTCATTTACGAAGTCATGAGATGGTAGCATGCCCATTCAAGAACTGTAATTACAGAACAAATAGCTACTCAGAGTTTAATGCACACAAAAGTAGAAAACATGGTGGTGATTCAGACTTTGGTGAATTGTGTTGTATTGGCAGACAATGATAGTGCCCCAGTTGTAGTTGCAGCAGAAAGTCTTGGGGAACCTGCTGAAAGTCACAGTGCAGGGTCTGCGGACACATTTGATCTTAATGAGGTAAACAGTCAGTGTGACACAGACACTTTAAGAGCCCAGTTGAACCATACCTTGGCATCGTTATTCCTAAAGATGCAATCTATTCTTCATGTATCTGACATGGCATCTCAGGAAATAGTGGAACATTTGACTCAGATATTTTCCTTGTCCCAACCGATACTCAAACATGACATTAGAGAGGTCTTACAGAGTCATGACATCACTGTCAGTGAAACACTTCTAAATGAGGTTGTCAGTACTGTTATGGACAGTAATGTTATTGTCAGTGCCACAGCTAAGGGGAAGCAGTTATCCTCAACCAAAAGAAGGAAAACCTTCATCGAAAATAATTACCCTGTGGTAAAGCCTGTACAGTATCTGCTACAGCCAGGACACACAGCAGTGCATGTTCCCATTCTTGAGATGATACAAAAAATCTTCAATCATACAGATATTCTGGACAAAATTAAAAAAACAAAAGTGGCACAAAACGGTCATTATGTAAGCCACCAAGATGGTTTGTACTTCAAAGAGAACACATTCTTGTCTTCAGATGAGTTAAAGATAACACTCATTTTGTACACTGATGATTTGGAAATAGCCAATCCACTTGGCACATCACGCAAAATACACAAAATATGTTCAGTATATTGGACGCTTGCTGATCTTCCCAGTAAATACCGATCAGCCCTTCATGTGATTCAGCTTGCAGCTTTATGTAAAGTGGCTGACATACAGACATTTGGCTATGAAAAAGCACTTGGCCCTTTGTTGAGAGACCTCCGTACCCTTGAACAAGATGGGGTATTCATTGAGTCTATTGGTAAGGTAGTTCAAGGAACAGTCATGTGTGTGGTGTCTGACAATCTTGCAGCCCATGATTTGGCAGGCTTTTCAAAGTCTTTTAGAGCAGAATATTTTTGCAGATTCTGCACAGCAACACAAGCTCAACTTCAGACTCATGACGTTGCAAGTGGCGAGTTCAGTCTTAGGACAAAAGACAGCCATAATAGTGATGTGCATGCTGTAATGCATGGGGAAAGTCAGAGTCAGAATGGTGTTCAGGCAGATTGTGTCCTGAGCCAGCATCTAGAGCATTTTCATACTGTCACTGGCTTTCCACCTGATGCCCTCCACGATCTTTTTGAGGGCATTGTGCCTGTAGAGCTCGCCCTGTGTATCGGAGAGATGATCCGTCGCAAATACTTCACCCTTGAATATTTTAACGAGAGAATTCTATCGTTTCCATACCAGCACACAGACAAGCTTGATAAACCTCATAAAATACCACCGACCTTCACTGTAAAGAAAAGCATTGGTGGTAATGCCCATGAAAATTCCACATTGCTTAGACTGCTCCCTTTAATTATTGGGAATGCAGTTCCTGAAGAGGATGAAGCATGGACTGTGCTAATGGACTTAAAAGAGGTAGTAGAGTTATCGCTGTGCTCAGAATTCACAGAGGAGTCCATCCAGTATTTACAGTCCAAGATACAGGATCATAAAGAGATGCTGAAAGAAGCCTTTCCAGATTTCAAACTCCGTCCTAAGCATCACTACGTTGAACACTATCCTGACCTTGTGCGCCGTTTTGGGCCCCTTGTGCACTTGTGGACAATGAGGTTTGAGGGTAAACACCGTTTTTTCAAGAGAGTTGTGCACGACACACAAAACTTTAAAAATGTGTTAAAAACACTTGCAGACAGGCATCAATACATGGTAGCATACCATCTCAGTGCCTCAGGATTCTTCAAACCTCACCAGCAGACATCAAATGTCTCTTTTGTACTGGTATCAATGCTTCCAAATGTCGCCAAGACATACACTGAACAAATAACAGCAAGCAATGTTATTTACAGCGCATCAAAGGTCTGCATTGATGGAACTGATTATGATGTAGGAATGTTTTTGTCTGTGGGACAAGAGGGAGGACTGCCTAATTACTGTAGAATTCAACAGGTTCTCCTGGTTAACAGTACAGTTGTCTTTCTTTGCCAAGAGCACACATCACACTACATTGAACACCTGAGATCTTACGAACTTTT
Organism: Tor tambroides; assembly: GCA_021397915.2. Taxonomy (NCBI): domain Eukaryota; kingdom Metazoa; phylum Chordata; class Actinopteri; order Cypriniformes; family Cyprinidae; genus Tor; species Tor tambroides. Next base: position 32,221 of record JAFVLL020014018.1, on the reverse strand, counting down.
CCCAAACAATCTGACTGTTCACACCCCATCAGAGCTAAATGACAAAACACCTCTCTGTGCTTACAACATAGATGGAAGATTACTCTTGACACCCAAACGTTTCATATTATTAAACTGAAGATTTGTTGAAGGAGGTAAACAGATGACTGACATTCTCTTGGAGCTGTGTGGACCAGTTGGTATGTGGACATGTAAATGTTGTGTGTGTCACCTTCACTCTCCATGAAAATTAATGTGTTTCTGTTTTTTAGGAACCAAAAGATGGCTGCTGCCCAGAAGCATGTGCTGCGTGTGTATGTTGCACGAGACACCGCCCTGAAACTTACTCTACTTGAGCGACCAAAGTCAGTGAAGGAGCTGAAAGAAATAATGCAAGAGAGGTTCAAGCCGAGATTGGATGAGGACTTCAGCTTGCACTATGAGGATCCGGACTTTGATGGTGATCTTTGTCTTCTTGTGGACATCAAGGAGTTACCAGAGAAGGGCACGTTGAGAGTCGTCAGACCTGAAGGTGACACCTCATCTACTGCATCTTCTGACACAGACATACTCCCAAATGCGTTACAGCGGCAGAAGAGTTGGCCTGATCACTTTGTTGTTCCTGGTTTTGGTTATGAAATGGAGCATATTCTAGAAGAAGGAAATCGTGTTTATGAAGAATCAGGAAAATTGCTGAAGTTAAAGAGGTCACATAAGAGTGAAATCCTTAAAAAAAATGGCAGAAACGATCTACAGTTTTAAACCATACCCACATGAAAAGGAATTGGCAATGGCTGCTAAAGCTTTGATTACAGCTCATCCATGTCTCAGAATGACAGCTGGTGAAGACGGGGAGTTGGGATGGAAACGTCACATAGGGTACAAGGTTGCGTCTTACCGTAACAATCTGGCCAAAGCTGGGGTTGCAGAAGTAGCCATCAACACAGGGAGGCGGAGCCGAAACAACCCTGACAGTGATCACCCCCATCAAAACATAAAGAAAGCTCGAAAAGCTGAGGTCAACTACATCATCAACCTACCGAAGGATCAAACCCCAGCCACTCTGGAAACAATGAGAGAAGAAATCATACATGAAGTCGAAAAGACTGAGAGAAACCAATTAGTCATAGGCAAGCTCATGAACACAACCTATGCTCTTCGTCGCCAAGAAATCGTTGGAGCTGTTGTAGCTCCACGGGTGAGAGATGTCATGGGCAGATGGCCAGCCCTACTTATGGAGTCACAGGTAAAAAAAATAAAAAATATTTTATTATTTTACTGTTCTCCCTGTTGAGAGCAATTAATCAACATGACTCTTAAGCATGCCCACTTTGAATATGATTGATTTTTCCAATATTTAAATGACTATTTAAAAATCTAAATTTTCAAAAAAATTCACCAAAAAGCAAATGGCAAATGTAAAAGTTGACAACACATCACGCTGTGACATATTTTTGCCATTCACCATAAACAAAATATACAGAGGTTTATTATTAGATTTCCTTTAGATAACATTATACAGCCTGTTTTAAATTAAAGAATGACAATTAACTTTCTATTTTGACCTTGGTTCTGACTCATCCCTAATAGAATTGCCCTTGGTTTTGCTACCTGCCAACTGAAAACTTCTCAAAATACATTCACATTTCTGTTCCTAATTCATCTTTATACATTTCTGTGTAATTCTGTCTATGTACAGGTGTTTGCAGAGTTTCACCGAATCAACAACGTTAACCTGCGCAATCAGTTCTACAAGGAGCTGGACAGACACACGCCTAAACTCATCACCTTGTTCAGAGACAAGGCCACCAAGACTGGCAAGATAGCGGAGGAGCTAGCCAAGCTCATGAGGATTTATGACCTTCAGGTGAATTTTAACTTTGCATGATTCAGAAACAGATTATTAATAGATTGTTTGCAGACAACTGTAAGAAGCCATAGTGTGAATTGCCTCGACTGTGCCCCGAGGTGAAGTGTTTATGGCATGAACACAACATTGTCAATCTCATCAGAGATAAACGTCTTGACAAGATGTATTCTATCAGAAAGAGGTACCTTAAAAAGATACTTTATCAGCTTCAATTTGAAGAAGTCCAAATAACTGTTTTCGTAAAAATTTGATTTACAATTTTGAGTTTTTTCCTTTGTAAGTTATTTAAGTATTTACAATAGAAAATGATTCATTTGAAAAATGTTTTACTGAAGAAATGGTGACCCAAAATACTGTATCTACCATCTGTAGCAATGACCACCATCAGAATATGGAGCTATTTAACACTTTGATTTTTTTAAGTGTTTGCTCTGCATTTGTGTAATTACTATTGTAATGGATATTTTTTGTCCATCTAGGAACAACGTGATGCAAATATGAGACGGGCCCTCGTCCTTTGTGCACTTCCTGTGTACCTGCGTGAAGATGCCTCCAAGTTCTTCAGGACCTGTAACGTAAGTGTACTGGCCTCACTATCGATCCCTTTGCCTAGCTATCCAGTCAACTTAAACATGACATCACCCAAAGAACTCTAGGAGAACAAGTGGGGTATTCCAGAAAGCAGGTTAGGTGAAAACTCAGAGTGAATCCTGAGATAAGGGAAACTCTGAGTTAACCATTCCAGAGGGCTGTTCCAGAAAGTAGGTTCAACAAACTCTGAGCCTTACCCTGTGAAGTGAAACTCTTGAGTTTTTAGTTCAGGACCCTCTGTCGGACGTGGTGGAGGTGAGCAGCACTTTATGTTCATCTACTCAGCAGGATGTTAGGACACAGATGTTTGTTAAACAACATCTGTTGGTGGTAAAAGCTACTACAAGTTAAAATATCTGCAGAATAAACATTTACTTTGTTTAATATGTAAAATAAAAACCAAAGTGAGGAGCCAACGTGAGAATGTTTTTATATTTCATTTTCAGCCAATTTAAATTAAATAAAACACTGAACAACATTCAACCACTTCCTCAAAGGCTAATATAAAATAAAGTGATGTTACATTCAAACTGAAAAGACGACAGCATCTAAAACTCTGTCAGTGATTTTTATTATGGCCGCAGCCAGAAAATGTCTGCTTCCTGTTTTCTCCCCTGTTGCCATGTTGAATCACAGTATTGGAGCTCCATTTATGATGGCTTTTTACTTGTCATCAGGCACAGGCTCAACTCAGAGTTAACATACTCAGAGTCGACTTACCTAAATCAGATCAGCTGTTCTGGAACTGAAAACTCAGAGTTTCACTTCACAGGGTAAGTCAACTCAGAGTTCAGAGTTAGGTTCAGAGTTTGTTGAACCTCCTTTTGGAATACCCCCCAGGACCTGTTTATGAAGTTCACTTGAGTTGTTATTCTACAAACTGACATGTAGAAATTATGAAAAGGTAAGTATAAAGCATTCCACTAATCAAAAAGTGCTAACCGATGGGTGTGAAACTAACATAAGAAACACATAAAAAAAACATAAGTTTAAACATGTAGCTTAGTTGCAGTATAAGTGCTAAGTGACAGTAATGTCTAGACATCATTAGCATGATTTGTATCCTTGAGGGGCTGAATTCATTCTTGTGTTATTTGTGTTTTATAGTCAGCAGATGGTCCAGACCTCACTGACACTCCGTTGGCTCTCCTGACAGTCGTCACGGATGACACTACTGATGCGTCCCTCTTCAGCCCTGAGAGCATCTGTATTGTCGTGGAGGATGAAATACTTGTGAGTGCTCCCACAAATCTGGCTGACTCATTTCTCCTGCTCTTTGGGTACATCTATGCACTAGACCTACAGTACCCAAAGAATCTTGAACTTACATTCACATTTATCCAAAAAGTTGTGGTGTGTCTTGAGGACAACAAACCACTGAAAGGGCGTCTACTGACACTGAAGAATGATTTGTTCAGTGAGTGAATCATTCAGAATGTATTATTTGTTGAGCTGAGTATTGAGGAAGTTTTTTTTTTGTTTTTGTTCCCCTCTTTACAAATGTAGTTATTTGCCTCTTCTACCTCAGATTTAAGATGTGACAATGTTTGCCTGTTCTACCTCAGATTTAATACATTTTTAATAGATACATTTCACAACATTGACGTATTGCTAAAGGTTTTTTGTACTGAATAACGTGGGAAACGACTGTTCAATTCATGCACTATACATGTTTAATGTTCTGTTGCCTAATGCCTACCTTGATGCACTACCTTGATGTTGCCAGTTGAAGTACGGCACAGTAGAAACCAGTACTTTATTTGAATGTTATTTGTGTTTTTCAAGGAACAGTAAGTGCCAAAACGTTTTTAAACAGTGTTAAATGGCTCCACATTCTAATAGTTGTCATTGCTGTTGAGGATGGATTATACTTAGAATCTTACTGAATTTTATCATGAATCCTTTGTGAGTTTTTATCATAATGTGAGATGGAGACCCAAAATACTGAATCTACACTCTGTAGCAAAGATCACTACCAGAATATGGAACTATTAACACTTAATGTAACTTAAAACAGATTTTGTTTTTATGGAGTCATTTCCTTTTCCTTTTGATTTACTTTATGACAAGCACTTTGTTTTGACTGAGCTCCTTCAATTTGTGCCTTTTAAAAAGCACATTGTGTTGAATAAAAAAAGTTGTTAAATTGTCACTGTGGTGTCACTTTCATGTTTTCTAACATTATTACATGATTATAATTGTGTAGTGGGCCGACATGAGTATTTCACTTTAGAAATTATTTTGAGTGCATTTCCCACATTTTGATTTGAAAGTTATTGAAAATTTTGAGTGTATTTTCCACATTATATGAGTTGAAAAATATTGAACATTTTGAGTGTATTTTCCACATTATATGAGTTGAAAAATATTGAAAATTTTTAGTGAATTACTCCCCAATTACAAGTTGAGGAATATCAATAATTATAAGATAACATTGAGATAATTTAAGGCAACTGTAAATATAATTTTTATTTTATGTAAACTTAAAACATTTAAAAACATCACTAAAATATTTTTGTGTAATCTGTTACAAAATAATTTTTGAGTTCTGTGAACTTATTAGGGTTTACAGTGTTCTGTTAAACATTTTAATTTGGCAGTCAACCAGTAATGAAATTCAAATTGTATGGCCTATGCAAATATGACGTTGATGCATCCAACATGAAAGAAATGCCCACGCTCACTTGTCAAGTCATCATAAGCAAGTGGTAATGGCAATGCGCGGCCATTAGAGGTTTTCAGAGAATGTCACCAAATGGAAAAGCATTACATTTAAGTGAAAATCAATAGGAGGTAATACAGTGCTGTGTGTTTTGAAACCAGCAAAAATCTTAGTACAGTGAAGGGAGGGATGTTCACTTAGTTTTTTTTTTTTTTTTTCCCCCCCTGGAGAATAATTACTGCCACTTAACAGATTATTAATTTAACCGGCAAGATTATGTTAAATTACAATTAAATCAGAATGGACAATTGCCATTAAAATATCAAAATTTGTTTTCCAGGGATTTAGTTTTACATTTAATTACATGTAGTTACACTTTGCAAATAGCAGCATAAACAGAACATCAGGATTCACACATCTTCACACCATGCATCTGCAGCACTTCTGCATTTTTTTTATTAAAAAAAAATAACTTTACCAAAAACCTCTTTTTATTTTCATCAAAAAAGAGAGACGACAAAATGTTATTGCGGACTGCTCTACACGCCTCTCTTTTTTCATGTGTGCGGTTCCCAGATATCAAGAGTTCAAATCCCCGAATCAGAGCTTCGCTGTTACATGAATACACTTTCTGCCCAGTGTTTTGCTTATTTTAAGCAATCTGGCAACCACACGCACACGCTCGCTCTTTGCGGAAGCGCCGCCCCCGAAGATCTGAAAACATCGACAAACAAGCTGTAGTTTAGCGACCTAAATGAAAGCGTCACTCAGCCGTTCTGCAATTGTGGTTGCTGAATAAATGCACTTCCTCAACCACTGACGTTTTAATAGAGAAATAGGCTCTTGGAATTTAGAATTAGTAGAATTACTAGGAATTTCACTGTTATAATATTTTTCGTTTGTTTTACCAGTTTTCATAATGTAGACAGAGAGATTGCATAAGTCTTTGGTATTAAGTTATACAATAAAAAGCCTATAATAAATCAGTACACTAGATGTGTATGTCCACATTCTATTGATTTGTGCTTACTGGTGAAAGTGCAATACCTGAAATGCAGAAGTAAATTTCTCAAAAGACAACAATCATTACGATTATAATTTTGAGTAATAATAATTTCTATCAGTTTAACCATTATACAGAATGACGAAAATGTGACTAAGATTTCATTGATTAAAACCTGACTAAACTGCTCATACATTTTATTGACTTAAACTTGACTAAACAAGGTTGTCTAAATATGATAACTAAAATGTACATTTGAGTAAGACTAAGACTAAATTAAAAATGGCTGCCAAAATTAATACTGCTCTACGGTTAATTAATAATAATCTTATTGCTAAAATGGCAAGTTTTCATTGACTAAAACTAGACTAAATACTTCAGGTTTTCTTCGACTAAAACTAGACTAAAATATTTTAGATTTTCTTGGACTAAAACTAGACTAAAATGTTGACTTTAGTCAAATAAAACTAAATAGGATAAGGTTGACTAAATATGATAAAAACTAACAAGGACATTTTACCACGGGACTAAGACTAAAACTAAAATTGAAAATAGCTGACGAAATTAACACTAATCTGATTATACTGTGCATAATAAATTCGCATTTATGAATTACACAGATGGGGCGCATGGCGCAATAAAAATAACAACATAGCTGGTCTCATGCTATCACAAACTTTATAAGTCTCATTTCTGATTATGAACTTGACAAATTCAAGCGGTCGACTTCACATTGCTTTCATATGCAACTTTTAACTACCACATTCCTATTCACGATCAGTAGCACTTGAAGGCAGCATCAGTGAAAACTGGCAGAGACAATGATGGCTTTAGCAATTAGCCTTACAGAGTGCCAAGAATCTCTTTCAGAAAGGCAATTTGGAAAACAAACGCGATACTTTGTCTGGAGCTGGCGTATGCGCACAAAGCGTTGGTATTTATTCCTAAACATATAGGGGACTTTACCGATTTTTTCTGGGATATTTCCTTCGAAAATGAAAATGAATCACAGTGTCCTCAGCAGCTCAGATTGACGGAGTCTATGGAGACTGCTATGTTCATTGGTGCATCTCAAAACACAACATTTGTAATGCCTCTTTGGTGCTGACATTGTATATCTCCAGTAATGGCGGACTGCAGCTTCTCACTCAGGGCTGTGTTTATGCTATCAGGGCAGAGAGCGTCACAAATGGGCGGGACTTTTTCCCTTCAGTGACGTGAACAGAGGGAGAATCTGAAACAGCTAGTTTGGAGAGACTATTCATGATTTATAAAGATTATAAAAAAATAAGTGGGTGTATTTTTAAAATTATAGGCTGGTCATTTTCACACACTGCGTACACACAACTGTGTTCAAACACCTTATAAAAGTGATTTTTGCATAACAGGTCCCCTTTAAAATTTCTCAATGGTTGTGTAAAACAACACCGTTTTTACCTTGTCAAAATCAGCTCTGTTCACAGCAAGCCGTATAGGTGCATGTCTCTTTAAATGCTAATGAGCTCTGCTCACCCTGCCCCTCTCTTCCTTGGGGTGACGAGCTGTGCTCTGAGAGACTGTAGCCGCGAAACTTGCTAACTAGCACATTATTAGGAAAGGCGATTTGCAAAGATTCATAGAAAACCCCTTATACTCACTTCTTCTGGAGGTGAAGCTGCATTACGAATGATTCGCACGAACAGACACATTTAGGTAGATTAAGGGGCACATTCCCTTCAAAAACATGTAATCCACTGTGTCTTCAGTGGCTCAGATGTCAGGAGTAAATGACGACTGCTATGTTTAGTATTACATCCAACAACAATACACCTCAATCGCTTAGGAGTTATTCCTGTCTACTCCTACTTAGGCATCGAAACAATGGTGGTCGGACTGCTCACAGCTCACTCAGGGAGGGACTAAGGTAAAACGCCAATGTTAATAAACTATCATGGGAGTGGCCTGTGCAGAACTACGTAATTCTGCCAAGAGTCTCAGCCTGATGTAAGAAAGTGATTGTCATCACTGGGGATTTTCTGAAATCCTGTGCTGACCAGATGGCCCTCATCTTCACAAAGATCTTCAACAGATCACTGGAGCTGTGCAAAGTCCCCTCATGATTTAAACACTCCACCATCATCCCCATCCTAAAGAAACCCAAAATTACAGGACTAAATGGCTACAGACCTGTGGTTCTAACATCTGTGGTCATGAAGGCATTTGAAAAACTAGTGCTGGCCCATCTGAAGGACATTACTGGACCCTTGCTAGATCCTCTTTAGTTTGCCTGCAGAGCAAATAGGTCTGTGGACGATGCAGTCAACATGGGACTGCATTATGTTCTGCAACATCTAGACAGACCAGGGACTTATGTGAGGATCCTGTTTGTGGACTTCAGCTCAGATTTTAACACTATCATCCCAAACCTCCTCCTGCCCAAATTAACTCAGCTCTCAGTGCCACCTCCATCTGTCTGTGGATTTCCTGACAGACAGGCAGCAGCTAGTAAAGCTGGGATAATTCTCATCCAGCACCCATACGATCAGCACTGGCGCCCCCCAGGGTTGTGTTCTCTCCCCACTGCTCTTCTCCCTGTGCACAAATGACTGCACTTCAAAGGACCCCTCTGTCAAGCTCCTGAAGTTTGCAGATGACACCACACTTATCGGCCTCATTCAGGACGATGACTAGTTTGCTTACAGCCAGGAGGTTAAAGAGCTGGCTATCTGGTGCAGTCTTAACAACCTGGAGCTCAACATGCTCCAATCAGTGGAGATGACCGTGGACTTCTGGAGGAACCCCCCTGCACTCCCCACACCTTACCATCATGGACAGCACTGTAACAACAGTGGAGATATTCAGGTTTCTGGGCACCACCATCTCTCAGGACCTGAAGTAGGACACTCACATTGACTCCATTGTTAAAAAGGCCCAGCAGAGTTTGTACTTCCTTCGCCAGCTGAGGAAGTTCAACCTGCCACAGGAGCTGCTGAAACAGTTCTACTCCGCCATCATTGAATCCGTCCTCTGCACTTCAATAACTGTCTGGTTCAGCTCAGCTACCAAATCTGACCTTAAAAGACTACGTCGGATAGTTTGGACTGTTGAGCGAATCACTGGTACAACTTCTTCTAGAACTTCTTCTATTCTTCAAGAACAGTACTTATCCAGAGTGAGCAAAAGGGCTGGCAAAATCACTCTGGAGCCCTCACACCCAGCACACTCCCCTCTTTGAACTGTTGCCGTGTGGTCGACGCTACAGAGCACTAAGCACCAGAATGGCCAGGCACAAGAACAGTTTCTTCCCTCAGGCAATCTATCTTATGAACACTTGACAGTTTTTGTGGAACACACAACACTATTTATACACTTATTTATTTATTTATCTAACACAAATACTTAGACAATTTTATATCTACAGGTATATTGTGTAAATGTGAAATGTTAACTATTGAAATATACCTGTACATACAAATTGTCAATTTGTATATTGTTATTCCCTATTTACTTGTTCTATTTTTATTCTTTTATTATCTGTGTTTTTTATTGTCACTGTCATTCTGTTGCAATGTGGAAGCTTCTGTCATGAAAAAAAAAAAAAAAAAAAATTCCTCATATGTGTAAACATACCTGGCAATAAAGCTCATTCTGAATTCTGATTCTGAAAAAACACTGGGTGGATTTTTATCATGTGGTTGTGTACACACACTACCAACACACATTTATGTTCAAACAACATGTAAAAATGAATTTTGCATCCATCCGATGACTCCTTTAATATTTCGTTTTTATTTCAAGGGTACGCAAAGTAGGGGTGACTCCGAATAGTCCATGATTCAATGCTTCCATAGGAGGAGCCTGATTCGACTACCGATCTCACAGTCGAATATTCGCAGAGGTGTTATGATCATGCCATTTTGGCTATATAGGGGTGCTGAAATGTCGGATTTCTCATAAAACTACCGGTTGTCTCCCAATAAGTTAATATACAGCCTACTATGAATGTAAATAACTGAAGCTGTAAATAACAATCTGAAAATAAAGAAGCTTCTAATAAATATTTTAACGTGCGTGAATAAATCCAACCACCCCTTTAGATTCAAGTTTCACTTTCTATCATCCGTGACAGACAGAGGAGCATCTTGGCGGCAAGGATTCAAATCTTTAACAAGACTCAAATTGACACAGGCAGAGTGAAAGACTGGATTTTTTTTTGATCAGGTAGTGATTTCAAAACATTTCAGCCGGTTTGTATATATTGTGTATATTATTTATCTCGTATAAGATGCATTTGGTTGAGTTATGCTGCAGTAAAGCGCTTCATTGAAGTACTACAGTGAATATCTCTTCAGCGCGCAGGACAAACAACAATGCAGACTATTAATAACTACGACTGGGACTGCATAACATTATAATGAGAACACTACGCTGTGAATTTTTAGAGTTTAGTTGTCGCGTTTCTGCCCGTTGTTGTGTGAAGAACCCGTCCACAAAAGGAGTTCATTCAGAGCCGCGCAGACACATTCATGTGTATTTGGGTCATTTTGTGTAAGTCGTAATATTAACGTGATGTTGTATAAAATAATGAAGCGTATTCTATGAGAGATAAATGAGGAGTTAAATCCCATTGATTAAAAACCTGGTAAAATGCTTCATTCTACTGGTCATCTTCAGAGCACGCAGCTCAAAACAGAAATGCAGAACATTATTTATAACTACTGTCATATACATAACATTATAGTGAGAGTACTATTGTAAAAAATGTTGTGAATCCTTAGGGTTTCACTGACATTTAATGTTAACTATCTTTTAATCAAAACATAAAACATTATTTACCCAGTTTGTATCTGCGAGGAGTCCATTACACATTTTTCTTGTGCAATAATGTCAGTATTTATGACTGTCGAATGTCTGACTACTTGACTCTTGGTAATGTATTTTGCCCCACCCCAAAGCAGTTTAGAGCAGTTTAAATGTATTGAATTGATTCTTGGTACATATGCCATTGATTTCATGCACATTGTTTTGAAATCCATACTTGTGACTTACGTTTTGAATTGTACTATTTCTAGATTGTATTTTGTAAGTCTTGAAAGTTTGATAGCACTGTTAGTGAACTTAGCAAACATCTGTAAACATTAAGAGAACACTAAAATAAAGAATGTAATATTCTAATGTTTTGCAAAATGTTTTTAGAACATTAATATAATGAAAATAGAACGTTCTAATAACATATTTAATAACGTTCCTAGAACGTTAATGTGAGAGACTGGAACTGGTTCTTAGAACGTTATTATAATGAGAATTTGGAACGTTATAATGACGTTTTATATAACGTTCTTATAACCAAATAAGAACGTTAATACAACGTCTAAAAAACGCCGTTTTGAACGTTCTAAGAACTGTCGGAAATAACGTTTTTATAATTTAATGGGAACGTTACGGAAACGTTATTATAACGTAAAATTGTTAGCTGGGATGATGAGCGCTGCTTTCTCTGGTTTAAATATCAAGAATAAACACCAACCTCCTTGTTCCTCGTGTTTTATTCTGCAGGGTTCTGGTTCCTCGTGTTTTATTCTCCAGGTTTCTGGTTCCTCGTGGTTTATTGTCCAGGGTTCTGGTTCCTCCTGTTTTATTCTCCAGGTTTCTGGTTCACTCGTGTTCTCCTCACTCTCCTCTTTAACAAACACCATCTTCACAACAGCAGATCTCAGCTCAGCTGATACTCCTCCAGATATTGCTGCTTGCTTTAAAACTGATGAGAATATTACCGACCGGTAGTATTTACCGACCTGATTCAAAAACTGTATTTTTCTATTTACAGAAACAACATTTCTAACAGCTTGTGTTAAAACGGCATCAAGACAACAGAGATCAGGGTGAAACTAATCTTCTTCGTCTTCTTACTCGTTGGCGGATCGCAATCACAAATTGAGCATTACTGCCATCTACTGAGGCAATGGATCAGAGACTTAAATCCCTTTTCCCCAGCCAGACCTATCAGGACTCGAGCTTTCGATATTGCTGTGTGTTCAGCTCCTCCATCTACAGCCCAAGTCCTTCCCAGCCCAGAGAAGAGGAATAGCAATCATAATAATAATAATAATAATAATAATCATAATCTATATTCTATGAATTAACTGAGTTCTTTTTAGAAATTGTATTAAAAGCTATGTATTTGGAACCTACTGTTTTCAACAGTTAAGAGGGTCCACATTAACATATATATTTAGCCTATTCATTCTTCACACCATTTCTCTAGGGCCGCAGGTTGGTGTAGCTACATTGTAATTATTCTAAAATCACTCATTTAGCAATAGTGTGATAATGCTATTCATGCTAGCACAACATCATCTTCAGTCTCTCTATGCCTACGTTATGGAGACAATGTTTGCCTAGCTTCAAGCAGCTAACTTTGTCTTTCTTTTTGTTTGGGGGAATATTACTCAAGCATTATTTCTTCCTCTCATGGAGTTGTTCAACATTATGTCTGATATACATCAATTTTCTAGTTTATCCTCAACAGTTGTCTATCAGAGATCAGCTTCCTGATCATAACTGAAATACACTATCTTCACCAGCTTAGACGAGAGTATTCGCTAAGAGACAATCAGCCTGAACGCAGAGGCTGGGAAGTTGAACAGAAAAGACCAACCGATGAGAGTAGGAGGTACACAAACCAAAGTTCCACTGGTGGTTCGAGGACAGCTGATTGAGGAAATGCAGCATTTTATCAACCTTGTGAGCATAGTTGTCCATACGGAGGGACAATAAGGAAGATCAACGGAGACACAGAGACAGGCTTTCCAAGAGACCTGGAAGACATTGGCATCCAATGGGAAGATGTGGATAATATGGCCATGGATTGAATACTTTGGAACGTCTTGTTGCCCATTGCGCCAACACGTGACCTGATCTGATAATGGTTTAGTCTCTGCAGAGTAAGAAGCTACTCTCCTTAAATAATAAGGCATGCCACCTCTCCTAACCATTCAGAGAGTGTACTCCCTGAATGATCTTAGAGCCGAACTACTATGTCTTTGTTTTTGGGGGGTTCAAACCTCAGTGAGGTTTTCCTGTGGATAGCTCAGAATCTGAACCCTTCAGAGCGAAGCCTGCTGTCAAATATAAAGTTCAGGACCTCTACAATATTCTGACTCAAACAGAGTGGTCCTGACTGAAATCTAGTTAGAGCGAAGAATGGAGCTCAAGCGTAGTTCAGCCAGACTACGACGTGACTGCAGCATCAGGTGACGCTCAGCTGATCGTAACTCCTCCCACTACAATCAATAAGATATATAAGATCATCCGTACTCACACTTGCCATAGTCTGTCGCACAGACATGTGCTTACCCTCCTCCATCCCCAACTCCTCCTTATGCAGATACATGATCACTTAACTGCTGTCCACAGAGATATGTCATCTGTCCAGCTCATTGCTAAATTTTTCAATTTATTCACAGTACTGTATTACTCTACTTGGAATACACAACTGTTGCATATAAAATATCTGGCAATTGCTTAGGCTTCAGGGGGGTGTAAACCTCAGTGAGGTTTTCCTGTGGATAGCTCAGAATCTGAACCCTTCAGAGCGAAGCCTGCCGCCAAATATAAAGTTCAGGACCTCTACAATATTCTGACTCAAACAGAGTGGTCCTGACTGAAATTGTGTTTTATATTGTTGGACTGTGTTGAGTGAAATCATGTTTTTCTATTTTATTTATTTCTGTGTTTTGGAAATACAGGGTTACTGTGTTAACACTAGATAACTCTGTTTATATATATATATATATATATATATATAAAGGCAATAATAATAATAAAAAAAAATCTCATGTTTATTCTGATCAATCTGTGTACAGTGCAGCAAAATGGACTGTTCTTGGTCTACAGTAGTCTTTTTCTGAGAGGTCTTGCTAAAAGATACTAAACTGCAACCTTGGATCAGCACATGGATCATCTTGATGCAACAGCTACCTCTGCTGCTAAACAAGTGAAGTAGCCATACATATTAAATAATGGGTGCCATCTATTTCAATAACAGTTTAATATTCTATTTTCATTTGTTCAACATTTTTTACTTTCATGACCTAAGTGATATTTTAAAGCAATTATCTCATTCTCCCAAGGCATTATCCGCACAACAGAAAAGTGACTGGACTGGAGAGCATGGAATTAAGCTGCGATATGAAATCACTACCATCAGGTGGCATGTTTATTGAAGCGTGGTTTATTCAGTGTGTTCAGCATGTGACAGACAAAGTGTTTTTTTACAGTTTTTTTTTATTCGCTTTGGTACTATTTTCACAAGCAATTGGTACATTTTCAAAACTCTTAGTACTAATATCACAACAGATCATCAAAAGTGCACTTTTTTCAAACATTTCAGCATATTTTCAATTGTCTTAGTACAATACAATCACAAAGTATCCTTTTCACTACACAAAATGATTGTTTCATCTATATCAATGTTTCAAAGTAACTGCTTTTCATAACGATCTTACTATCAAAATTTTCATTTGCATGTCTTCTCATTCAGTTTCATACATTTGTCTGTTATTTAATCTAACTCATCTTAATGGTTAATCAGTGAATCATTTGGTGCAGCTATAGATATCTATAGATATAGATTCAATAGATATAGTTTCTAAAGAACTTGTTTGGAATTTAGGGGCAATCAAATGTAATTATTTTTTTTGCACTATAAGTGATTTATCTTAGATGATAACCACTATTTTGTACATGTGTGTGTGTGTGTGTGTGTGTGTGTGTGTGTGTGTGTGGTTCAGGTAAACCCTATGTTATGGGAACAAAATGTTCCTCAAAGATGGCAATATCTGAAATCCTTTTCCTTGTGGGAGACTTTTTTCTATGAAAAAAAACAAAACAATTTTTGTAAGGGAAGGTTTAGGAGTAGGGTTAGTATAGGGGGATAGAATATACAGTTTGTACAGTATGCTATAAAACCCATTACTCCTATGAAATATCATCATGATAGAAATACACACTCGTGTGTGTGTGTGTGTGTGTGTGTGCCTACTACCCATATTTTGGGGACAAATTGCACCCAGAAGTGAGCAAACCTGACAAAAATCACACACACACACACACACACACACATGTTTGTTTTTGTGGTTAACGGGACTTCCATAGGCGTAATGGTTTTATACCGCATAAACTGTATGGGCTATTGCCCTACACGAACCCTACACCTAAACCTACCCCTTACAGGAAACTTTGTGCATTTTTAGATTTTCAAAAAACACCATTTGGTATGTTTTTTTAAGCCTTTGAATTACGGGGACATATAGGCAGTGTCCTCATAATCCACCTTCAAATTGTAATACCTCTGTCATACCCATGTCATTAAACAAATTTTGTCCCGTAAACCACAAAAACCAGTACACACACACACACACACACACACACACACACACACACATAAAATGACACTACTGTGTGTTTTGCAATTTGTGAACATACAGCAGGAAACAAGGGAGAGGAACTGATCAGAGATTGATCAGATATGTATCAGAAGAAGGGAGACAGATGGCATCAAATACAGCATATTACGCCATGTGATACTGTATGGAAAGCATTACCATGGTATGACCGCCAGTAACTCATCTGAAAAGTGCAGTTGCTTATGTAGATTCAAATGTCATACTGCATTGACAGTGAACTTGCCTTAGCACCAAACCTTATGGCCATGTCACATCACCTTGGGATTAGGCAACACACTGTATGTCATTTTTATAAACATTATGTGCATTTGGGGTAAATGTAAGTGTATTTAACATGCTCTATTTCTGTAATTATTTCAGCAGCAAAGGTGGATTTGAAACATATTCAATTTTGCTCTTGAATTAACTGAATGTTAAAAGTACTAAGTTGAAAGAAGATCTTACTGTTGTGTTTTGGTGATTAAGCCAAATGTTTTCAATACATATCACAATGATCTTGTGTTCTGAATCATTGATTATGTGGAATGAAAATATGTGCAACTACAATGAAATCATGAGATCAGGTTTTGAAAGAATGACTAGTGGTGTTACAAGTGTGATCAGTTTAAAGTTTTGTACTAAGAGTTTTGAAAATGTACACCTTACTTGTGAAAACAGTACCAAACCAATTTTAAAAAAACTTTAAGGGGGAATACATACAAAATTAAATAAAATTAAATAAAATTAAATTAAATTAAATATACTGGACAAAAAAATAAACAAACAAACAAAAAACTTATCAACTGTGTGACAGTGAGTCTCTTCTTCAGTGGCAATCCAGGATCTGAACCCATAGAAGAACTCTGGGTTGTGATAAAAAAAGGGATCTCAAAGGATTGTAACAAAGAGATCTAAAAGGATTGTGAAATTAATAGCTACTTTAAAGAACTGAAGACTGTTTTGACAGCAAAAGGAGAGGCACTAACCAGTAAGTGAGTGTGTTTAAATAAATAAATACATTACAAAACTGTAACTTAAAATGCTTCAGTTTACCAGCATCAACATTAGCACTAATTACAGCATACAGTCCTGGTTTTGTGAAAGACATTCAAACCTTTACAAATTCACTTTCCCTGGATTTTTTTTACAGAGGTGAGATGATGAGATTATTTATTGAGTGTACAGAGACTGTGGCACATAAAGAGGGTAAGATTTGAGATCGCTTTGGGACAGGCTCCAGCCAGCAAACGAGCTAATCCTTATCGCTTTATGCACACACTAAATATGAAACAGAAGGATTCGTCATGCACTGCTTTATTTTTTTTTTCTTTAGAGCAGTATAATAATTTAAGCTGCAAATGTGTTTATGAGAGAACTCTCCCTTATAAGAACTGTATTTATTAGCAGTTGTGACCCATAGCCGTTTAAACACATATATATTTGAGCAGTAAAGGGCTATTCTACATGTATGAATGACAATAGTCATAATTTATTTTTACTTTGTTTTAAGGGCCATTACTCAGATTTTAATAGTGCACTCCTTGGACTTCACATTATTCTTTCTGCATGGTTGTAAAATATTAGTGCTCTTTCAGAGCTTAATGGAGTTCTTATTTATGTTTCAACTTTGTCGTAGATATTTCTGCCAACATTTCTTTAGCAAAATAAAAATAGATACAAATGCAATAACAATGGATAGGAGCCCAGATAATTTGCTGTCGGAAGAATTTGAATAGAAGTGAATGTGGTTACAAACACTAATATCTTGAAACATTTTTTAATATCTCTATTCTTCAAGAGAAATGTTAAAGAAACAGGAGACACTAGCAAAGTATCCATTTGCTCTTACAGTTTTTTTTTATTGGTTTGGTACTGTTTTCACAAGTAAGGTGTACATTTTCAAAACTCTTAGTACAAAACTTTAAACTGATCACACTTGTAACACCACTAGTCATTCTTTCAAAACCTGATCTCATGATTTCATTGTAGTTGCACATATTTTCATTCCACATAATCAATGATTCAGAACTCAAGATCATTGTGATATGTATTGAAAACATTCGGCTTAATCACCAAAACACAACACTAAGATCTTCTTTCAACTTAGTACTTTTACATTCAGTTAATTCAAGAGCAAATAATGCAAGATACATATTTCAAATCACCTTTGCTGCTGAAATAATTACAGAAATAGAGGCAATAACTGTCATGTTAGAAAATACACTTACATCACCTTAAAGCATAATGTTTGTAAAAGTATTTATACAGTGTGTTACTGGATCAAAAGGTGTGATGAAGATATGACATGGCCATAAGGTTTGGTGCCAGACAGAGTTTACGGTCAATGCAGTATGACATATGACTCAATCTACACTGTAACTGCACTTTTCAGATGAGTTATGTGCAGTCTGGTAATGGTAATGGCTCTATATACAGTATCACATGGTGTAATGTGATGTAAAATGCTGTATTTGATGCCATCTGTCTCCCTTCTTCTGATATATCTCTGATCAATCTCTGATCAGTTCCTCTCCCTTGTTTCCTGCTGTATGTTCACAAATTGCAAAACACACAGTTTTACAAATGAGGACGTCCTCAAAGGGTTTTTGTGTGTGTGTGTGTGTGTGTGTGTGTGTGTGTGTGTGTATGTGTGTGATTTTGTCAGGTTTTGCTCAGGTTCTGTCCCTAAAATATGGGTAAGTAGGTATACACACACACACACACACACACACATACACAAAAAAACCCTTTGAGGACGTCCTCATTTTATAAAGGACGTCCTCATTTGGTTTACGGGGACTCTCCATAGGCGTAATGGTTTTTATACCGTACAAACTGTATGGACTATTGCCCTACACCAACCCTACACCTAAACCTACCCCTTAAAGGAAACTTTCTGCATTTTTAGATTTTCAAAAAAACACCATTTAGTATGTTCTTAAGCCTTTTGAATTACGGGGACATAGGCAGTGTCCTCATAAACCACCTTCAAATTGTAATACCTCTGTCATACCCATGTCATTAAGCAAATTTGTGTCCTTGTAAACCACAAAAACCAGTACACACACACACACACACACACACACACACACGCACGCACACGCACACGCACACACACACACACACACACGCACGCACACGCACGCGCACGCGCACGCACACGCACACGCACGCACACACACACACACACACACACACACACATGTCATACCCATGTCATTAAGCAAATTTGTGTCCTTGTAAACCACAAAAACCAGTACACACACACACACACACACACACACACACACACACGCACGCACACGCACACGCACACACACACACACACACACACACGCACACGCACGCACGCACACGCACACGCACGCGCACGCGCACGCACACGCACGCACACACACACACACAGGTATTCCTATCATTATGATGAGATTTCATAGGAGCAATGGGTTTTATAGCATACTGTACAAATAGTGGTTATCATCTAAGATAAATCACATAGTACAAAAAAAAATAATTCATTACATTTGATTGCCCCTAAATTGCAAACAAGTTCTTTAGAAACTATATCTATTGAATCTATATCTATAGCTGCACCAAATGATTCACTGATTAACCATTAAGATGAGTTAGATTAAATAATAGACAAATGTATGAAACTGAATGAGAAGACATGCAGATGAAAAGTTTGATAGTAAGAGAATTATGAAAATCAGTTATTGTAAATGAAACACTGATATAGATGAAATAATTATTTTGTGTAGTGAAAGGATACTTTGTGATTGTGTGTATTATACTAAGACAATTGAAAATATGCTGAAATGTTTGAAAAAAGTGCAATTTTGATGATCTGCTGTGATATTAGTAATAAGAGTTTTGAAAATGTACCAATTGCTTGTGAAAATAGTACCAAAGCGAATAAAAAAAAACTGTAAATTACCCTCATTGCTGTCCAGGAGTAACAATTGTGATATTAAGAGATCTTATTTGTGATTTGTCTTTGTCATTTGAGATGTGTGACTTTGTATTTAAAGGACACATGTGAGAGGAAGGCAGTGATAGAGACAGACACAGTGTGAAACGGTGCCATTGATCAAAGCTACTGTAACAGACACATCAAAGACAGAATGAGAGAGCCAGGAGGAGTGGAGTGAATGACTTAAAGTGAATAAGATAAAGATGGCCATTTCAAAATGCCAAAAACAATTGAGTAAATCTTACATTTCAAATTCAAAAATGAACTGAACCCAAGTTGACTCTCTGAGGAAAGGTCCTAATATTAAGTTATTGCATTATATGTGGTAAGTAGATGCATTGTTAATGCATATTATTTATCAGTACTGTGCTTAAGTCAAATGTTTTGCAGTAAAACTAAACCTACAACCTTGTTTCTTGTGTTATTTTGGTGATAATTTATTTTACCACTTAAAATGTTTTTAATCTTGTTATTTCTAGTCTGTTTAATATATGCATTAATTTAATATTATCTGTCACCATGGGAACATGGTTTAGATTTTTTTCTTTATTTCACAGCTTTCCAGACTAAGTACAGAGACCAGAAGATTACTGGCAATGAAAAACTTCAATGTCTTAAGTAAATTACGCATAATAAACTGTGCCATGTACCCCCGCAGTGAAAGTGGGGAAGATGGGGGTCATTAGGACACGAGTTGGGCCTGAACTGCAAGAATTACTTTTGAGAGAGAGAGTGAGAGAGATCACTTAAATACATGAAAGTATAAAGTGATTAAAATGTTGTTGGGTTGAGGGAACTGAGTGGAATATATAGCTTGCGGAAGTTTCTAGGAAATGTGCAACTCAAATGCACACATGATGCTAAACTAAAACGTGTTCCTGATTTTATTACTTTTACTGCAGTTATCAGAGACAGCAGTATTTCAAAGCTTCAATAATGCAAGTGCATTTCATGGTAAATTATAAAACGCTTTCATCTTATAGGGTGCTTGTAGGAGGGATGCTGTGGAATGATTTAGAAAGAGAAAATGTTAAAACATACAGAGACGTGCTTGTGCCAACCATAGCTATTTCTGCACCTTAATTAAGCAAGAAAACGCAAACGCAGAAGAAATAATTAACTACAGCTGCATAGTGTCCTTCTGCCATTTACAGTATCGTATAACAACAGTGGAATAAACACATAAAGAATAAAGAACACTGTCTCCAGTGGGCTGTACAATGATGGTTGTTTCGAGCTGACAAAACCAAACCAATCAAATCAGGCTTTGTTGGTACCATGACACTGATCATCAGCTTTCTTTGTCAACTCATGCTTTGATCTTGAGTTCATATAGCGCATACACATGAGAGTGTCACATCAGTAGCGAAGAGCCAGTCGCCCTTTGTTCTGAGTCTCTGCCCCATGAGAGAGACATTTACAGATACAAAGTTTTGAGTCTCCAGCCCAAGAGTTAGGAAACAAACAAACAACAAAAAAACCCCTATTCAATCCTTATTCATAATGCCATTTATAATCTTGGATAAAGCATATTAGTCAAACATGTGGGTTACAGACATGATATGGAATTATGCAATAGAATGATGTTTGATTATAAGCCCTCTTAGCATCATTTCCGGATGATCTTATGCATTTTTGATATGTACAGGCAGTCTCTGTGCCATTCCAAGAGCGGTGAAGAATTTAGCCCTGTGAGGAAGGGGTCAAAAGGTCTCAAGAGGGAGTTTGGTTTTAGCTCTCTTTCCTGGGAAGAAAAGCAACGATTTTCCTTGTGAGAGTCATGATGTGCTGCTTTTTCGACCATTTGTCTTGGGTAATTGCCTAAAGTTGGCAATGTTTGGACCATCTTATACAAGCATCCTCTGTTTAAGGAGTTCGCTTTGGTGCCAGGATCCCTTATTTTTTATGGTCCTCCGTGTTGACTTTGGGGTCTCCTGGAATTCAGATTCATGTTATCACTGTTTGATTCGCTCTAAGATCCTATAATTCAATTGCATTAGCTCGAACCTGCTCCACTTTCAGTTGAAGTAGTAAATGCTACAGAATGGCAAGTGGCAATATTGGTTAAATGGCTATCGGAGAGTGAATCCATGAGTGAATTTATTCAAAAAAGAGCACTCCTCTTATAACCAGGGGCGATTTCAAACTGTGTTTTTGAGATTGCCTTTGGAACAATGCAGTTTTAAGGAGAAAATACTTAGCAATGGTGTTGACTGATGAATTTGGACAATTTAAGCATATTAAAAACACCAGACAGACATGTAAACAATGTTAAAACCTGATTTTCACCACAGGGATCTTTAAATATAAGTGTCCTATGGAACACAGACAAAGGCTAAAAGTGACATTCCTTCCTATATTTCTATAAGCTCACCTCTATTTACTGTATTGAATAAGGTCAGTATGGATTGTTTATACATAACTGTGTCCTAAAATTTCAGAGCTCGTTTAAGAGGTCTGTGTACTCTTTTGAGATCCGGCATTAAATGGTTTCACATGATGCACATTCATTAGCGTGTGAACTGTTTTTCTTTATTCAGCAGGGGTTTGTTCATTCAACTCTCCACTGACCTAATCAAATGTTTGCTCATTTCCACCAATTTTCCATAATTCTGACAGCCTTTCCCTTAACTTTAATTAGCAATTTTCACAGTAAATATACTAATCGTGTTACTCACAGAGCAGAGGTTGTGCTGTCAATTTTTTTGCCAATTTGGCAAGTCCAGTCCTCTGAAATCTCCATAGATTAGCTTCTAATTTGCATGCATTAATGTAAGAGCCAATTACAGCTCATGCAGTTTGGGCTGGATAAGCAAAATCGATAGTAGAAATATGAAGAGGAGTGTTAAAAACCAAAATCAGTGGGGGAGCGGGCGTACTGAGAATCTGTCACACATCCTGTGAGACTCTCCATTGGGCTCTATTATTAATCTCATTCTCTTGTAAACTACATGAAATGGAGCATCAGAATAAGAAATGCATGAATTTATTTATTTATTTATTTATTTTTTATCAAGGATCAATAAAGTATATGCATAAGTCTGTTTGATTTCTGCTCTGGGACCAGTGGGTTGGTACAAATTATGGATTTCGATTCATGTGAATGAATCATGCATGTACTGATGTGAGTGAAATATTAATAAACGGGTGCTGTTATATTTTCACATTCAGTGTTTCTAATCTTCAGTGTGTTTGTCCACAGGTTCCAGTCCATGCAATATCTACAAACAGGGACTCCTCTCTTGTCTGAGGAGCCTATGGTACTCTGTAAAAATCAGTCATGAATCAGACCCATGAAAAAGAACAAGACACAGCAAGAATCGAACTTAACATCTTGAGTCTGCACTGTGATTAGTGATTTTAATTGCAAAACTGTGTTCTATATTTTGACCTTATTGCCTGTTTGAAAGTTATTAGATTACCCTACTGTACACTGTTGCAAATTTTACGCATATAGAGGGCATAATATGAAATTGGGGCTCATCATTAATTTTTCTATCCATCAGCGCTTTTGCAGAGATATTTTTCCTTGTGTCTGGCTAGTGGTTTCTATTTATAGGTTAGTATTACTTTAAAAACAAGCTTACAAAATTCACTATCATGCCCATATTGCAATCATTTGAAAAATTTTCAGAGGATTACTGATAATAATAATAATAATAATAAACTTTAATTGAATTGAACTGAATTGAATTTTTTAGGTCATGGTGCCTTGAAAAGTACTTAAGAGGGAAATTAAGGCGGTCTTGCAAATTAAGCTACTTAAACATATGATCTTACTGAAACTGAGGATAAAAATACAGGTGTTGCAATAACCAAAACACTCTGAAGATTTGGAAGCTGTGGAAACAGAGCACAAATCTGAAGATGCCGTCCACATAGATCTCAGTATACAAACAAGATCCAGATAAAAGAGAAACTGCTAGCAATCCAATTAGAGATAGAAGTGGAATTTGTGTCGACAACTTTGCCAGAGTCAGCTCTTAAGGTCTTTGCACACTGAGTCCGAAATTCCCGTCCAAAATTTTTGCATGTTAAAAAAATAAATACAAGCTCACGTTGTGTCAATCACGTTTACACACTGCCTCCGAAACATTCGTCCATCATAAAAAAATTTGGATCGAGTTCAATGGATCAATTTCCTGCGTTTTCGCATCCGTAGCAAGCATTGTGATAGGAAAGGATGACGAATATGAAAAAACACATACGAAAATTTCGGACTCAGTGTACAAGGACATTTACACTTCTGAGCACTTTGACAAAGAGAGAAATTCAGCTGAAAGAGCTGAAGCTTGAGCAAAAGTCTGGGCAGACATAACTTCATTCCTTATTCTATTGTACTGTTTCAGGGTTGTAGTGCATCATGTATAGTGTATATTGTATTGTACAACCTGAATTCCGGAAATGTTGGGATATTGTAAAAATTTGATTAAAATGAAAACTAAAAGAATTTCAAATCACATGAGCCAATATTTTATTCACAACAGAACATAGATAACGTAACAAATGTTTAAACTGAGAAATTTTACAATTTAATGCACAAAATGAGCTCATTTCAAATTTGATGCCTGCTACAGGTCTCAAAATAGTTGGGATGGGGGCATGTTTACCATGATGTAGCATCTCCTCTTCTTTTCAAAACAGTTTGAAGACGTCTGGGCATCGAGGTTATGAGTTTCTGGAGTTTTGGTGTTGGAATTTGGTCCCATTCTTGCCTGATATAGGTTTCCAGCTGCTGAAGATTTCGTGGTCGTCTTTGATGTATTTTTCATTTTATGATGCACCAAATGTTCTCTATTCTCATTAAAGCACACAGGAATTTGTTGCAAATTCATATATTTATTCACTGCTGTGAAGACTCTTGGCATTAATTAGACTGTATTATTAATATTTCCATATATATTAATATAGTAACTTCGTCACCAGGGGCCCGCTGCAGGCCCCCCCGCCGCACGGGCCCCAGTGCGGCTGCACTGCCTGCACTGTCGGTAGTTACGCCACTGTTTATGACACATGACAAGCGATCAGTCCATTATAAAACATGCAAAGAGTGCATGTCTGCCTATTATAGAATCAAAATCCATTTTAGATCACAATCAGAAGTTATTACAAGCACTCGATGATGATGAATTGGGTTTTGAGCAAAAACGTTAATAATTACATACGTTTTCAATGTAGCTTGATGCTAATTGTACCTCTAATTATTTCAGATGTATTCTTGTAAGCATTATGGATATTTTGTGTTTCTGATGAAGAAACACAAGTTATTTATCTTAATTTATTGCTGTATATTGAGCAGCGGACGATGTAAACCACACGAGATACATACGCTACATGAAGAAAAAATGCATTGCAGGTCGACGCCCCCTAGCGTGCAGGCGTGAATTAGCAGAAGGCGAACATTCGTTTCGCGCTCGGTGTGAAAGCAACATTCGCGGGCGATTCGCCTCGCTTTTTCGCATCGCGCTCAGTGTGGAAAGGCCTTAAGACGAGACACCCCAGGTGAATAGGGTAAAATAAATAAATAAATAATATCACCATACTTACAGAATTGATTGATTACATTAAGAATTACAAACATTTTGTATTACACGTTTTCTTAAATGCTATGTTTAAATATGCAAATGAGGCGTTATCTAACTAAAACACGTGCTAATTTGCACAAATTTCTAGAACAAAAATCTCAACATTGGATGAATCCAGGTTCAAAATTCTTGCTTCTTTTTGTTGACATATTAGACTGTCTATGTATCTCTTTTTATCACTCCATAAATCAGAAAATACTGAGAACAGACAGAAAAAAAAAACAATCACTTTTTTTTTCTTTCTTTTTTTTTAGGATTAAAATGTTATATAAAACCAGGCAAATTATATATGAACAAACCCCCTCTGTAAAAATCTTCAGAATATAGACTGTGTATGTAAATGTCACTGAAGAGGAGATTTTTGGCTCATTGCAGGAGGAAAATCTCATTTTGAGAAAATGTACTTTAAAATATACGTATTTTAATAGAAATCTACATACACAAATAGATAAAGTTCTATAATACACTTCAAAGTGTATTTTGGATGTTTTTTTCACACTAGTCTGAAAAAAAAAAATACTTCATGAAGAACCAAAAAGCCTAAAATCTCAAAATTGACAGGTGCATGAAAAACCGGTGTTTCTACTTGCAGTGTCTCATCTTAAGAGAAAGTAAGGTTAATCCTGATTAAACACTTTGTGGTAGCCCCAGCCATCAACCAGTTCCTCATCTTGTCAACAACAAAAGGAGAGCGTTACCTCTTGAGGCTCCCCTCAACACTTTCGCCTGAAGCCTCCGGAGAAGACAGATCTAAGGCCACGGGAAAGAGGTCCTGACGCCACGCTCAGGCCTCTGAGGGCAAACCTTCCCAAGGGAGGAGTGGATATACTCAGGCGCTTCGGGGAACATCGATTTCCAGCGACTGCAAATCCCAAAATCTGGCTGATATTTTTGCGGCCTCAGAGAGTTTCCTCCCACCAGTGGGGCTCATAAGGATGTCAGTTCTGTTGATTCCTGCCAGCCAGCCACTTCAGGACATCGAGCTCAGCTTATGACATGCACCCGAAGCCAGCCTTGAGAGTCTGATTCCCTTAAGCCCAAAGTATTTTAAATACGTGCTAATGATAAACTCACTAAACTCAAAGTGAATAGTAGGTTTGATGTGCTTGCTGTTTTTTTTTTAAAACTGATTAACATCTGTTGGTAGTAAGGAGTTTGAACAGCACTTCTAAGTGCAGTTTTCTCTGGGTGCTCTGGTTTCCTCCACATTCCAAAGGCAAGCAGTACAGGTGAACTGGAGTTGCTAAGTTGTCCACAGGTGCAAATGTGTGTCTGTGTCTGTGCATGAACCTTCTGGTGGACTGGCCATTTGCTCAGGGTGCTGGGATAGGCTCCAGCCCTCCTGTGACCCTACTGAGGGTAAGTGGTTTTCAGAATGGATGGACGGAATTGTTGAAAGTTAAAGAGCTATCCACTTGGAGATTCAGCTGCCATGGAAATAGGAATGTAATACATTCTATGTTCTCTCTAAACTTTTGAAAGTTTCCAAGTTAAATGCATCAATCTGCTGCACTTTAATAGTTCAGATTGAGCCCCTTTTCAATGACTAATTTGGACAGAGTAAAAAGTCTTTCCATTGACTCACACCTGGATTTTACAGTAGGTTCAAATGTCTGTTCAACTGTAATAGTGTCTCCATCCACATCACATTCACACTTGTGTTTTTAAGAGGCATTATTATTATTATTTAAGAATTAGTGAAATGCTTTAATAATCTCTACCAAAAATGTTTGTTGTGCAAATTTGAAAATAATGAATGACTGGTGCAGAGGTGCACAGAATGTTACCAAATGCATGTTAATTTATTTAGATATTATTTCCAAATTTTCACAATATAATGAATATACTTTTACAGTAATGTTCTTTATAGTTCTGTTTCATTGTCAATGTGTGTTTTTCCTGTGCCTGTGCTTATTAGTTCCCTTTGCTTATTAATTGCCATGTTTTCTGATTAGCATGCACCTGTTTCAGTTCATAATTTTAAATTATTTTTTGTCCCTGGTTCAAAAGGTTGTTTATGTAAAACAAAACAAAACAAAACAAAACAAAAAAGTAGCAGTGACTGGGACAGACTTCCTGCATCACTCCTGCATAAAAGGCTGCCATCTAATCCTGTTTATGTGAAATTAACCTGCTCCCCAGCAAAAGCTTATAGATCTGTTGCTATGACAACAACTCTGAGATGAGATTCAAAGAATGGAACAAAACAGGATTCAAATCGTCAACAACTAAATCTAAATAACTCAGTAGTCCATGTACAAAGAACATGGCCCAGTGAAAATGAGAATGAAAAATAAATAAATATTGACTTTTTTATTTCAGTTTAAGTTTAATTTCAAATAATGATAATGTTTTTTTATGGTTTTAGTTTTTATAATAACCCTGCCTTCTGAACACTTCAAACGGGATACATTTCATTACTGTAGCAATGTTTCGTATCAGGCCCAGCAGTGTCCCAAAAAAAAAAAACAAAGCTGTGGGTCAGTATCAGTAGGAAATCCTCCAAAATGACATGTTGTCAGCCAAGTGAGCAGCAGAGACAACATGTAGCATCAGCAGAACGTCAGTCTAACATGACCCTTCCTCAACCCCTTATATCGTGGAAAGGTCACTGCTGGTTGATATCAGTGCAGAACAGAAATTTAACATAGACTTTGAATGTTGATCTGATAAAGTCTTGCTTGAAAGCATGTTGATTGAAATGTAATAGGATAAGGCTACATAGACTTTACATATAGATAGAATGTAGAAATAAATAGAAAATAGATTGCCAGGTCTAATCCATAAGAGAAGATCTGAAACTAGACCCATGTAAATGATTCTGTTTTTATTTTCTCTGTGTTTCCACCTTATTTTTCATGTAAAAGGGTGCAGCCATTTTAAACTTGAATGTGCAATGCTTCCAGTGTCGTCCGCTCTTAAAGTTTTTTAAGAAGTTATGATGCTTGATGTTGCAAATTGTTCTTTATCATCTTATTTTAATGATAAAAACAAAAACTTGGTATTGCAAACAGCTTTACTGTTCACTGCACTTGAAGCTGGTTGCACACCAAACTCTCAGCGTCGCGGCTAATGAAATTAAATGAAATCTGAATTTTTGAGTTGATTACTCATAAAATGTGATCTGATCTTCATCTACTGTAAGTCACAATTATAGATACAATCTGACTGAACCAAGAACACACAAACAGTTTTACTTCAAATTTTATTGACATCGAGTAATCACTGACAAGCCAGGCTGGAAAAAGTAAACCTCTGTGTTATGACTTCTCTAAAAGCTAACTGAATTCAGTTAAGTAGATGAGACGGGACGTGTACATCACACAGATGCCCTGTTGTTTATATAAAGGCATACAAAGCCTGATTATTGACAAACCTGGTCATCTCACAAAAAGATTGGTTAGTGTGAGCCATGCCTATATCCCAATAGATTAAAACACATTACAGAGATGCACAAAGCTGAAACAGGCTACTAAAGCACTGCTAAATATATGGGTATTAGACCCTGTCTACGAATGTAGAACAATCTGGACTGTTGCTAGGAGTGGACATCCTGCAAAGATCACTCTAAGAGCAGGCAATCCTGAAAGAGGTGAGAAAGAACCCAAGGATGACCTCTTTAAAACTCTACAAACTGCAGAGTGTGTCATGTGTCTACAATCAGAAGAAAAAAAGTGATGGTGTGTTCATGAAAGGACAAGAAGTGAAAGCACAAGTTCTGTCCGTAGGACTTAAATGCCACGTCATTCATTCATACTAACAGGTCTGGCCAATCACTGCTTGACAACTTGAGTATATAAGCACTGAACTCTGTTTCATTTTTCACAGTTGATGACGCTAATGTTCCCCTTCATCCTCCCCATCACCACCAGGTTGGCCCTTTCCATCCATGGGGGATAGGCTCCGCCCCGCCTTCATTTTCAGGCAGGATCAGCCAAATCTGCAGGATTTGGACAAAACATGTGAAAAGGCAATTATTTGAGTGTTCAGTCAAATTGTGTTTATCTACAATTGAGAGTTAAAGGTGGGGTAAGTGATTTCTGGTAGCCAATGTTGATATTTCAAATCACCAAAACAAACACGCCCCTACCGCAAAAGGGTCTCGGCCCTATTTTGATAGCTCCGCCCCACACATACGTATGCAACCCAGGCAATGATTAGTTCTGTGAAACAAAGCAAAAACAAAGTTACTCACCTATCCAGAAGAAACAAAGCAACCTCGGCGTCGCAGGCCTTCTTGCTCCTTGAGTTCGAGACGCGAGCGATGCGGCCTTTTTTTAGGGTTAACAGCATCCTTTGATGATGGGCCCATGACACCACATGATGAAGCCCGTGTTACTACAAATGTTCCAGAGGAAACGGAGAGGGAATCATCCACACCTTCATCTACACCTTCACCTTCATCTCAGGAGAGCTGGAGGCAGCCAAGAAGGCAGAGATCATCTCTCCAGATGAATATATTTATTGACAAACACAGGCACAGTAGGATCAAGCCATCCTCAGCACAATGACTGAGGTGCTCAATCGTGCTTTCCACAGTGTTTTGAGAGGGTGACAGAGGCAGCTGAGCGCCATGCTCGTGCACTTGAGGCTCTGGCTGGAGCTCAGCACACCTTTGCCCACCAGCAACCCTCTTACCTTCTATAACACCCCCCTCCATATACCAGCAACAGCGACCTCCATACCTCAGTCAATCACAGAAACCTCCATACTACCATCACCCACAGCAACCTCCTCCCAGTTCCCAACCTCAGTCACGTTGGTACCACCCCCAACATCAGTCAGCTACCCCTTCCCCTGGCCACTCTCCCTCTTACCAGAATATGTAGGTCATTACTGTACATTGCATTACATTCACAACTGTGCAAATCACTCCCTCATACACACACACACACACTACAAGAATTTGTTACCTTTTCCATTGTTCCCAGTTGTTATGGTTAATGTCAAGTTACTGGTGATTATTTTATTTATTTATTTATTTTACTTCATTTGATTCTTTTTTTTTTATTCTGAGTGTTGTAAAACATGCTTACTGGTAAGATGCAGAAATGTAACATTCTATTGTAACAAACAGTTATGCAACAGTTATGGTACAGTGCCATTTTTTTCTAAGAATTCAAAATAAATGACATTATTTAAATATTCTTGGATACAAATTAAACAAAGCAATTGTATTCAAAGAACATAAATGGCTCTTACTCTTCAAATTGCAACACCAGAAATAAACGTAAAGACAAAACTGTTTTTAAGCGTGTTTTTACACAGGTGGGTTCCCTAATGAGGCCTGAGCAGATGATTAACCAGAGCCTGCCTGATTTCAAGAGCCACAGAATCATGTTCATCCCGTGTGTGTCCCTGAGGCTGTTGTAGTTGCGGAGCTGGATGTAATTCAGCAGGTGGTAGCTGCTGTTATTTTTCCCTCACATATATTGTGGAGAATGCAGCATGCAGCCACTACTGTAGGCATGAAATCATGGTCTATGTCACACATTTTGGCCAGGACATGCCATCTGGTTTTTAGTTGTCCAAATGTATGTTCCACCTTCACCTGGATGGCACTGAGATGCTCATTGAACAATGTTTGTGCTTCTGTCAAATTTGGACCTGAGAAGCCCTTCATGACCCAGGGTAGTAGCGGGTAGTAGAGGAGTAGAGGCACTTGGACTCCTTCCGTTTCCGTACTTGCTTGGGGGTGTTTTGCTGGATATCTGTAAAGAGTGCACACATACATATGGTGTAACCGGTGTTGAGAGTGGGAACCGTACAGAAATGTACCTACGGGCTGCCATTAAACGGTGGTTAATTAATTATATATATGTACACATTATCTAGCTATCTCACGCTCTCTCTCTCTCTCTCTCTCTATATATATATAAACACACACGTTTAATGTGGTGGGTGCTATGGCTTTAAAAAAATGCAACAGCTGAAATGGTCTATAAAGATGCTCAAATACCTGAATAGATTTGATGTGGCAAACACTGCAGCATCATGTGCGCTGCCAGGTGACCCAACACAGATATCTCTGATCATTAGCTGGTCATCTACAACAGCCTGCAAAACAATGGATGTCCAACCTTTTCTATTTACATAATCTCTATACCCATCACTTGGGGCACGAATGGGGATATGAGACCCATCAATTGCACCATAGACCTGAGGTATTCCGTATGCCTCATAATTGCTTTGTGCAATCTGTTGCGCCTCCTTCACATTTGGCAAAGCAATGTACTGCTTCATAAGTTTTGTACATATAGCCTGGCATACACCATTCACACACCTGTGGACAGTGGTTTGGCTAACCCCAAATGTCTCAGCCACAACCATGTACTCTGCACAGGTAGCCAGTTTATAAACAGCTATTGCTATGCGTTTATTTGTGTAAACTGGCTCCTTTGGGCATGATATTGCAGGTGCTACAAGAGGCCCTATTGCACTGCACAATTCAAAAAAAGTTGATGCGTTCATCCAGAAATTCTGAATCCACAGGTCCTCCGTGAAATCACGCTCTATTACTTCCCAGAACAAGCGCATATGTGGGCGCTCCCAAGTATAGGGGGCTTGCCTTGCCATTACTGCTTGTATAAAAAAAAAATCCTCCCTCCCCCCTACTGTTTCTCAGCCTGTACTCAAGATCTGTGAAGATGATGTAAGCAAAGTTTTCAGGAGACAGAAGATAAGGAAAGCCAAAGGCTGTGCTGTCCAGCTATCATCTATCTTCACATTGATCTTCAACAGATCACTGGAGCTGTGTGAAGTCCCCTCCTGCTTTAAATGCTCCACCATCATCCCTGTACCCAAGAAACCAAAAATCACAGGACTAAAGGACTACAGACCTGTTGCTTTAAAGTCTGTGGTGATGAAGTCATTTGAGAGGCTTGTGTTGGCCCAACTGAAGGACATTACTGGACCCTTGCTGGACCCCCTGCAGTTTGCTTACCGAGCAAACAGGTCTGTGGATGATGCAATCAACACTGGATTGCACTACATCCTCCAACATCTGGACAAACCAGGGACTTATGGAAGGATCCTGTCTGTGGACTTCAGCTCCGCTTTCAACACCATCATCCCGGACACCCTTCAGAATAAACTGACACAGCTCTCTGTACCCACCTCCATCTGTCAGTGGA
>JAFVLL020014017.1:0-48108 GCA_021397915.2 Tor tambroides | reverse complement strand
GTATACATTATACAAGTTTCACTTTTTGAATGGAATTAGTGAAATAAATCAACTTTTGGATGATATTCTAATTATATGACCAGCACCTGTATATAAAATCCATGTTTTGTTATACTTAGCTGTTTTCATTTAATTCTTACACCTACCATGTTGGATTTATGTTTTCAAGGAGAAATTGCTTCTCTACTGTATAAGGAGAAATGTCTAGGAGGACTTTTTGGAACAGCCTTCATGTTGAGAGTGCACAAAACGCCTGGAGGCATCATCTGTGTGCCCATCAACTGGAAGTGACTTGAAATGAAGGACTACGATATGTCAGGGAAACATGCAGAGATCCTGAGCTGTGGATGCATTTGTCTTTTAAAGGATAATAAATATGAGATCAGTGATTGCTGTACTCTAACAGCACTCAGCTCTGTTGGACACACACAGAAAACACAGGGATTTTCTCTGATAGGTGTTATTTCAGCTTTGATAGCTTTGAGTGTACACAGTGAAAAATATTGCACTCAAAATGTTTAAATATTTTATCTTCATCTTATCTAATACTGTATCTGCGAGTAGACCTAAAATAGTAGGCCTTGCTCAGAAAATTTAAATGATCCCATGAATAAATGGAGCTTTTAGTTTCACATTAAACTTTTGAACCCAGATGTGTTTTAAAGATGATGAGAATGAGACTTTGGGGAATTGGGTGTTTTTACCCTACAGAGGAAGAGGATAGACACAAATGCTCAAGACCTTCTGCGACTGTAATGATTGTCTTTGCTTAGAGCAAATAAAGATTAGGAGAAGCTGGGGCAAGACTGGTGACCTCATTCTCAGGTTTGCTGACCTGAATTTAGCGATCAAGAAATTACATTTAGGTTATGTGAGACATAGTGACTAATCTTCCCTTCTTAGAAGATATGTGTAATTCTCTCATAATCTTCTTCATTTAATGATCACAGGATGAGTCTCTTCCATGTCATCTTTTCTCTTTTCTTTTCTCTCTCTGTCCTTGCCTCCCTGCCACTTCTGTTTCCCCCCCTCTGGAACAGAAATAGATATACTTCCTCATCTCTGGTTATGCTATTAAAAAATGCAGAATCCACAGATTTCTGTACCTCTTGTACTGTGTAGCACTTAGAGTAGCTGTACTATATATATTTCAAGGTACTAAACCAATGCACGCTGAATATAATTTATAGAAATAGAATCTGCTTATCAATGCATTTTTTATCAGTTTGGTGTAATTCTGTATTTGACAAATATGACACAGAACAAAGATTATAGAAATCATTAAATTTCTGAATTTCTTTTTTACAGTTGTGAATATTTTAAAGATTGTCTGCTAGATAGACATTTTAACAAAAAAATCTTTTTTTGCAACAACCATAGAGAATCAGTTCATTTACACTAATGTGACTGTCACTCTAAGATGAAAAACTTTATTGTGAATTTTGAACAATTCAATGCATCCTTGCTTACTAAAAGTATTCACTTTTATTCAGCAATTCCTTCATTTTTATTCATCAATCAATCAAAAAAAAAAAATGTCTACAGTTCAAAATATATGTGCATTGCTCAGGTCTTTTTAGAGGTGTTTTTTCTTACCATACATAGCATGTCATAAAATACACAAGAATGGAGTTTGGATGGTGGAGTCAGTCTGTCCTTTTTTGACATGTCAACTTTTGCATTGTTAGCCACGACCTCAGTGAGAGGAGGTGACCCAATGTCCGCTCATCCTATCAGTGACACATCTTAACAGCGAAGAGCATCTTTTCTGCTCCGTCAGCAACACACCATCTGTCACATCGATAGGTCTCTTTAGCAAGAATGGCCTTGTGAAAGTGTCTCTGATGCACTCTCTGAGTCTTCATTTTGTGTGTGAGCCATGTCCCATGAGAACCAGAGTTTCAGGACATCACACATGGACAGAATGACCTTCATACTGGGTTGCAGCCTGTGTGGCGTGTAAACTGCTGCTGGTCGCAGTCTTTATTCTCTTTTATTGAATCAACTATGTGACTTGCATTGATTTTTTGATTAAATGTTGCTACATATAGCTATTACAAAGCTATATTGTCAATCATATAGCTTTGTAAAAGCTGACGCTTTGGCCAGTATAAGAGTTTATTTTGTGATGACCTTTAGATCTCAGTTTAAAAAGTTGTAACTGTGATATTTTTGTGTATGCTATTTTGAAGTTGGGAATGAAAAGACCTGGAGGCAGAAAGAAATACCATATTCAAACCAATACATTTCTGTAAAGTAATTGCATGTCTTGAATACTGTATCTACTTTAATTGTAGTTGTGCCTCTTTATCTCATCATTCTGACTTTTTTCGTGCAGTGCTGAGAAAAAAAAAATTCATAATTATGAAATATAAACTCAAAATTTCAGAATCAGAATTGCAAGATATTGCAAGGAAAAAGTCTGAATATATTTCATAAAAAATATATATAGTTTATATTTTACACGTCTATTTTTTTTCTCAGAATTGCAGGTTTATATCTTGCAATTCTGACTTTTTTTCTCAAAATTCGAAATTCCCTATTGACTGATTGATTGATTGATTGATTCATTGTGGTGGAAACTTCCATAATTTCTTGTCTCCTCTAATAATACAAAAATGATCTTAATTAGAATTTGATTATCTCTAATGACAAGCCTATCTATGTTAATGAACACTACTACTAGTAATAATACCTGCCAGTATTTCAGCGGGGTTTGTATTGTGATATGGAAATCTAATAGACCCCAGGACAGTACAGCTTTTATTTAGTGAACAGCTTGACACCAAAATCGTTGATCAATGATAATCAGATGCAGGCCCACTAGGATTGAAATGTCATCCTTTCACTTAAAGGTTAATTTGAAAAGAAGTAAATGTAACAAACTCTACTCCTTTCAGCCTGTCATCTAAACATTTGCAGGCAGCTGTGAGCTGTTTCTTCAAAGGTCTCGCAGTTCAACATGTAAGATTCATGTAAGATTCACTGTAAGATTCACCTTCAAAAAATATGAAAGTAAAATGACTAAACTCGTAAACATTTGTGACATTAATGGCACAATTTGTTGTAGCAAACAGTACCTTCCTACAATACTTGGCATGAGCTTTCCATCTATGACCAAAATAGACAATAATCAAGGCAAAATAAAGGCTGATACAGTTTGCAGAAGTATTTTAATAAATCTCTTATTTGTAGACATCCTAATTTGTATTCTGCATGCACAAGAGGTTTATCTCATTGCTAAACATCCCTCTAAAACTTTTCTACAAGGAGTTGTTTACTGCATTTCAAATCTTATCAGGATAGCCTAAAAATATGTATGCAAAGTGATCTTTTGTCCCTCATATGGATGGCTTAAGGACGGCTTGTGGTCGAGGTGAGGAATTATATCTCTCTTGTTTGTAGAAGAGTGAGTGAATCTCAACAGTCATATCTCATCTATCATAATAGGATATCATGCATAATTATCCAAACAGCTTTGCGTCCTCAATTTAATTCAGTTTCCGAGGCTGCTGACACAGATATCTATATCTTCAGGGAAATCATATCTTAATCTGCTGTTTTTAATCTTAAAAAGCTCATTTTATTTGTCTTGTACGTTTGTTTTACCTTCTAAGCACACTTCTAAAAGTCTCCACAGATTTCTGAACCGAGGAACAGACGCATGCTGTTGAAATGATCTTGACAATTTAGTTAAATGCACTTCACAATGCACTTCATTTCTGACACTTGTCACTTGTCATATGTGGTATTTACCAACATGCGTATTATTCTTATATAGTGCTTCATTCAGATCCCTCACTGCCACAGTTTTGACTGATTATAGCCGTATAGGTTTAGTTTACTTATTTTATTAGATTAGTAACTTTGGAGTAACTTTGGAGCTGCTCATAAATACTTTTGTTAATATTAGTATAAATATAATTAATTAAATTTCCATTTAATGTGTGCAACAAAATGTAAAGGGGGCAGTTGTGGCCTAATGGTTAACGAGTCGGGCTTGTAACCTGAAAGTCACCGGTTCGATTCTCGCACTGGCAGGAATTGAAGGTGAGGATTGTGAATGAACAGCACTCTCACCACCTTTGATACCATGACTGAGGTGCCCTTGAGCAAGGCACCAAACCTCTAATTGCTCCCCGGGTGCTGGAGCAATGGCTGCCCACTGCTCCGGGTGTGCGTGCATGCATTTGTTCACTACTCACTGCTGTGTGTGTGCACTTGGATGGGTTAAATGCAGAGCACCAATTTCGAGTATGGGTCACCATACTTGACAATACATCACATTATTTATTTATTTATTTATTTATTTTTTAAAGTCTATGGGTAGTTGACAAATGGACATCAATTTATTTTGTTTTTTCAGCACTTTTAATTGCACTAGGTAATTTCAAAGATATACATTTTTACGCAATAAATGTTCAAGGATTCCTAACAGAAAAAAAAATAAAAAATTATGAGTCCTATATATTCAGTAGTAGGTAAGAAGTTCCTAATTGGCATCAGACTGTACAGATTTATTTCATTTATTTATTTAATTTTATTAATTATATATAATTTTTATATTTTTGTTAATTTCAACAGATTTCTGTATGTTACATTCATGATTAGACCCCTACGGTGGCCCAGTAATGCACAACACAAGGAAATTGCCACAACACAACGCATAGGACTAATTTTATTGTGTTGTACTAATTTTGCTGTGGCTTGTTTCCGTTGTGTTGCAGCTTGTTTCCATAGTGTTGTGGCTTGTTTTCGCTAATTTCACTGCGTTACAGCTTGTTTCTGTTGTGTTATGCTAAATTCATTGAATTGTAGCTTGTTTCTGTTGTGTTGGGTTGTGATAATTTCGTTGTGTTGTGACTTGCTTCCGTTATGTTGTGCCAGTTTCGTTGTGTTGCAGCTTGTTTCTGTAGTGTTGTGGAGATTTTGTTGTGTTGCAGCTTGTTTTCATTGTGTTGTGCTAATTTCGTTGTGTTGCAGCTTGTTTCTGTAGTGTTGTGGAGATTTTGTTGTGTTGCAGCTTGTTTTCATTGTGTTGTGCTAATTTAATTGTGTTGCAGCTTGTTTCCATTATGTTGCGCTAATTTCTTTGTGTTGTGGTTTGTTTTCGTTGCGTTGTGCTAATTTTGTTGTGTAGTGCTTGTTTCCATTGTGTTATGTCCACTGTTCACGTCCGCTGCAATCTCAAAACTCTGGCCATTTGACAATACCTAGAATATCAAACTCAACTGCAGGTGGCAGATCCTTTTCCTATTTAGCGCCCAAACTCGGGAACAATCTACCTTTTAGTTCAAACCTAGATTAAAGACCCATCTCTTTATCCTGGCTACACATAATACACTATTGCATTTCTATAATTCAAATCCACTAAAGGATTGTTAGGCTGCATTAATTAGGTCATCCTGAACTGGGAACACTTCCCATAACACCCAATATACTTGTTACATCATAAGAAGAATGGCATCTACGCTAATATTAGTCTGTTTCATTCTTATTCCGAGGTCACCGGAGCCACCCAGATCCAGACAGTATCCGGTTCAGATGGTTACTACAGCCTGGATCCAGCCAGCGGTCAGCACCTAAAGACGACCGCTACAGCCATGAATGTCAGCGGAGACCAGGACAACTAGATGAGCCCCAGAGACGGATCCCAGTGAAGACCTCGTCACCTAGACGGCCATCGGCACAAGACCACGGGTACCAGATGAGTCCTCTGCACAATCTGACTTTGCTGCAGCCTGGAATTGAACTGCTGGTTTCGTCTGGCCAGAGGAGAACTGGACCCCCCACTAAGCCTGGTTTCTCCCAAGGTTTTTTTCTCCATGGGGTTGGGGACACTTAATTTTCAGTGATATCGTCAACTTGAAAGCACATAAACTGTTTGAACTGAACTGAGCTGAACAATGACATCACTGAATCAATGATGAACTGACTTAGCTGAAAATTGAGTGTTTACTGTTGTCTGTTTGCATTATTACACTATATTTAACCTATTTAATACTGTAAAGCTGCTTTGACACAATCTGTATTGTTAAAAGCGCTATATAAATAAAGGTGACGACTTGACATGCTAATTTCATTGTGTTGCAGCTTGTTTCCGTAGTATTGTGCTAATTTTATTGTGTTGCGGCTTGTTTCCTTTGTCTTGCTTTGTGTCTGATACGATGGCTCAGTAGTGCACAACACAAAGAAATCTTCACAACACAATTTCCACTTTTTATTTAAAATGAACTTTTTTTAAACAACTTATTTAAATAATTCCTTATTTAAAGTCAAAATATTTGCTGTCAAGTCAAATTATTAAAAAAAGGCAAAAAAACTTTTTTCTTTGAGGAGAGTATATGTCTTGTTAACTGCCCATCTATAGAATGTATAGTACTTCACTTTTACTTTTACTTTTACTTTCTCATTTTGCACTGCTGTCTTCTGCATTGCTTTTATTCACCTGTGAATCCCAGAAAAGTGGTGCGGAGCGTATAGGACAGGATTTGAAAATGTGTCAAAGCTCATTAGTACCAGATCTCTGCATCCATTAACCAGGCCTGCCGATGGAAGACGAGAGATGAGAGGCTGCATTTGACAGAGGTTTTGGAGTAAGATATCCTTGCAGACATAATAAGAGTAATGGAGGATGGGGAACGTTCATGCTCTGTTCATAGGCTAGTGATTCGCTGCCAAGCAGCCTGAGGAGATCCTGCTGCAGAAAGCTTATATACTGTACAATAGACTGTACCTACTTTATGTCACAAGCAAGTTATTTATCCTTTTTTTCATTCACTCCTGTAAATTGCATGACCTTACAGACATCCCATAAATGACAGGTGT
Source organism: Tor tambroides (assembly GCA_021397915.2). NCBI lineage: Eukaryota > Metazoa > Chordata > Actinopteri > Cypriniformes > Cyprinidae > Tor > Tor tambroides. The sequence continues at coordinate 41,280 of JAFVLL020014017.1, read as the reverse complement.
ATTGTAATATGTGCACTGTCCTGACAGTTGTTTTGTCCTTTTGCTTTTGTACATTGGACTTCTCTTTCCTGGTATTAGACACATCTGGGCATGTCTCCATGGGAACACCCTCTATCTCGCTCCCACACCATCGTGTGGTGCCAGACTGAAGCAATCAATCTACTGATCCCATCAGGCTGAGGAGAAATCTGATCTATTAGGGAGTGCAAAGCAGAAATCCAACCTCAGGGTAGGGCTGTCAGTGCAGCCCTGGATAGGAGAAGAAAAGAGACAAAATCTAATAATTGAGACTGAAATGCCTCTTCATACCAGAAGGCATCAGCTGTACTAGAGAGAGAAGGTGTTTAGAAAGATTAAACATCCTCTGGTTACATTCTAAACATGGCCAAACATTATGCTGCAGAAATACAAAGCAATCGTTTGACCGCTCTTGCCATTTCAAGTATGTAAGCTGCAGGTTTACTTAGTTCACTGATTATGATTATCAGAAATCTTTCTCTAAATAAAATGTAAAATAATAAGGAATTAGTTCATCCAAAATGAAAGTTCTGACAAGTTCTGAAGGATCTGTTTTTAAAAAAGTATGCTGTTATTCTTTCTGTAGAACACAAATGGAGAAATTTCCCATCCGCTGTGAATGGATCTAAAAAATTATCTAAAAATCGTTCACTAATTCAGTTCTCAGGTTCAACTCACTGACTCAATCAGCTCAATCAGCGAGTTAAAACTGAATCACTAAATGAATTGTTCTTCTGATCTGGTCACAAATCAGATTTCATGATCAAGATAATCACACAGCAAGATATATATATTTTTAAACAATTTAATTAAATGCTTTTATATTTAAAGACAATATCTTTAGCTTTCAAGTCAAATGATAAGAGAGAGAGAGAAAATTTTTCAACATTTCATTTGTGAATCAAACGGATTCATTCACAAATGAATGAAAGTTTCACTGATAAGATGATTATTTATGAAGTTTGGTAATAATGAATTCCATGGACTATTATTTATTTATTTATTTATTCATGAATGATATTAACTATTAATTGCAATTGAAAATATCTTCAAATGATTTTTATTGATTTTTTTTCCACAGAAGAAAAAAAAGTCATACTGTTTTGACATGAACAGTAAAAAAAGAGGTTATTAGGGTTTCCTTCCTCTGTGCAGGAGCCGTATCCTACATCTTATAAAAGATGAAAAGCTAATGGAGGCTAAAGAAAGCCATTTTAGAGCTTTCTGGAGAGCCCACAGTGTGCTGATGTATAAAGCCTGAAAAGATGCATTTTAGATGGACAGATTCCATTTAGGATGCTCCTTACCTACTGAATGATGGGAAGGAATGGATATCCAAAGACTTCACAATAGACAAACACTCTTCTGAATAAAAAATTAATTCACCTCCATTTTAAAATCAAAGGACCATATCTCAGGGAACTGGGTTGGATGTTGTGTCATGTTATATATACTCAGTACATTTACCAGCAGTCCATCTTTCATTTTTAACTCTTCCAGTAATCAACACGTATGTTCAATGCACTATTGCAATTTGACACATTGTCAAAACAGAGCATCCCTGGTTAGCTATTTGCTATATGACTTTTATCCATAGTAAACTGAAAATAAATGCAGGGAAATGGGGCCTTAAAGGAGTAGTTCACCCAAAATGAAAATTTGCTGAAAATTTATCATTATTATGTTTTTAACCTCAAACCATTGTTTCCATCTGAAATATGAGTGCTTTTATAAAACTGCGTCAACAGTGCTCAATGAAGAGTTACATTTATTAAGAATAATTATCAAATAAACAATTCTTCATCCAAGTAGTTCATTATACTAACATTAGGCTGTTAGGCGGTTGCCAGGAAACATAGCAGTTTGGCACATCATTATAGACTGTCCGTTCACAGGTGTGTGTGTGTGTGTGTGTGTTTTGGGCATTTTGGTGTCTGTAGGAGAAACCCGTCCTTCTTAGTTATTGTTGCTATGTCTGATAAGCCATGCCGCTCTCACACTACACATCATGTTCTCGCGCAGTAAAAATTACATTGTGGAGAAAAGAAGAAACTGACAACACGCCGACAGACAAGACAGAGCAGGTTATGAAACATGGTCTCAGCTTTCAAATTTGGTAATTTTTTAAGAAATTCAAACATTGAATACCGTTTTGTGGCTTTTTAATGTGTCGTAACAGATCACTGTATCGCCTCAGTTCAAGCGGCACATGAACCGATCGACTTTTCATATTTACTTAAAGTGTGAAATAAACATGAATGAACATCAGAACGTATTTTATTTTAGCCGCAGAAAGACTTAAATATGCACAATTTTTCAAGTTTAAGCACACCAAAATTAATCTACTCTCCTGTATGATTTGTTTGTCGGACAAAATGACAAAATGTTTGGTCAGATCGCCTGTCAATCAAGCTCTTTGCGAAGGGTCAATTGCATGTGTACTTTCATAAGATGCTGCACTATAAGGAAATGAAGCATTCAGAAAGTCACACAGGACACACAAGGAGAGAAATTGGACAAAGGCTAATGGCAGTAAATCCTTAGCCATGAAATTGCTGGTGTTAAAGTATATTGGAGAGCGGCACTGTTCCCGAGATGCCTGGAGACTTAGTGTTGCTGTCAACCATATCAGAAGCCTGACAGTACGGCACCCCACAATTTCTCCAAGCATACTTTGATGAGAAGAATACAGGTTTTAGAGGGCAAGTACCAAAGTGATGCCTCTTTTGATCAGAGCTGATAGAGGACTCTTTTGCTCTCGACTGCTATAATGAGTTATTTGCATATCTATGACTAAAACATATTTCAATCACAAAAGCTTATCATTTATAAACATGTATCAAGTAATTGCAGGGAAGGGAAATGAGACTGGTTCTGCCTGAACCTAATTGGATTTCTTATCAGAAAATCGTGTATACAAAGAAACAATGAACTATTGTTGGCTTTGAAATTATGTACAGTTTGAACTTTTAGTTAGCCTTCTGAATCAACCACTCTCTGTGAACTATAGTATTATACATAGCAATACATCACTCCTTAATGTGTAATATTTCATTTGATAGATATACAGTGGCCCAAAATACACACACACACAAAATTATATTTATTTGCCCTCTTGTTGTTTGTAAACCATAAGACTTTGGTTATCTTTGAAACACAAATAGGACATTTTTAATGAAACTTAAGAGGTTTCTGTCCCTCTATTGAAAGTCCATGTAACCAAAACTTAAAAGATCCAAAAAGGCCATAAAGGCCTCATAAATCAAATCCTTATAAATCAAGTGGTTTAATCCAAATCTTGTGAAGAGATATGATTGCTCTATATCATAAACAGATTAATTTGAGTCTTTTTTTTAACATATTAAAAATAATTGATGCACATGTATATAGCGCATCACATACAGCAAACATGGAACCTCATGTATGTGTCACACGCTACAACAAATATTAAAATATCTTAATTTGTGTTTCAAGTAACATTTATTTCTTAATTTCTTTAGCAAGTGGCATCTGCTAACAAAGATGCTAGAGTATTTCATGTTTGTATGAATACATTTGAATAAATAAACTAATTAATTCAACTAGTTTAATTTGAATAAATTCCACTTGTTTGATATTTTATTATTTAATGCAAAATAATGAATTCATTTTTAATGAAAATATACTTAAAATATACTTACACATTTATTATATATTTTTGTTTACATATAAATTCTCTAAAGATGAATTTAACAACACATGTAACCTGAAACTTAAGTCAGTTAATTCACTTTAAACAATTTAAACACAATTCACTTTGTTTCTCATCTTGAAGGTTCTATTTAAAAATCCCATGAGACATTTTACTGAACATCCCAATTGCTGCCTCTCTGCCCTCTACCGTGAGTTGTACTGCAGAATGATCAATTGTCCTAAACTGAGCGAACAACAGCCGAAAGAGAAAATTAGACAAAGCTGGAGTGAGTTAGTTGGGCAGTTCATCATTGCTCGCAATTCCCACGGAACCATTACGATCTGAAGTATAAGCAATTAAGCATAACACTCAAGCAAATTGCTTAAGTATCAGAAGGTGCAGGCATTACTGATTTCACTTACCACTGGTTACCACAGAGCTATACGTGAAATAATACACATTTGTTGTTCGGAGGGTCAAGCTGTTGACATTAGTATTGACAGAGAAAAACTTCTGGAGTCCTGAGCTGAAGTAAATAGCTGAGAATGCAGAAGAAAAAAAATCTCACTTACTTTCTTTCTTTCTCCACTGGATTTACTGTATACCATCTGCAAATAGAACAAGATTCTGCAAGACAATATGTGAAGTAAAGAGGAATAAAGAATAGCAGAGGTGTAAAGAAAATTGTAGTGTTTAAAGTGACTCAGACAGGAACTTCTAAAGACACTCTCCTGATTAAAATGTAATTATGAAAATTATGAAGTGGTCCAGTTTCCGTCCATTTATGAGATGATAATGGTTAAAAGTATGACTATAATCATTTCTGTGCTTTAGGGCTTCAGTAATGACATTGCTTGTACAATGAACTTCCACTTCCACCTCCAACTTGCTATTGCTGCACTAATCAGTGGTACTTTAATTCAGTATAGTGTCTCTTTCAGAAATTATAAGAGAATGGAAATATTTCATCTAATGAAAACTTTCCAGTCAAACAAAAGGTTATTCTTGTCAAATCCTGTTTTCAATAAAGCACAAAGCCTGTAATTTGAATCGGTCAGCTAAAATTCTGCTCAAGCCTTTAGATGTGTTCCTCAATGTTAATGTCTCACAGGAAATTGATGTGCCAGTTCTGACTTTTCATGACATCGCTTTATTCAATTTGCTCATTGTCTTCCCAGTTGCCTTGGTAACAATAGCTAGTTGAGACTTCACTAAACAGAAAAGGGTAGATATTGATTGCTCCAGAAAATTTGCAATGCTGAGATCTTTTGCCAAGTGTTGAAGCTTTAAAAATGCGCTAATAGAGTTCAAAATGTGGAGCTACTCAATGACTGAATCCATTTAAACTTTTTTTTTTCAGATTGCATTCACAAATAGACAAACATCCCAGCTTTTCGGCGAGGAATGCTTGCCTGGAAACATTTCACAGCATCCTGTGTGACACTGGTCACTCTGTTAGAGCAAATTTTTCTCTGGATAGACAAATGTCATGTTTTCCTCCTCTAATAGATGTGACAGGAGAGGGACTTGTATGAAGGCTCTTAGTGCTGGAAAGCTAAGCAACTGAACTGTGAAAGCTTTCAAGGGATGGGAAGGAGGTGCAGTATAACCTTAATAGAGGAGAGGCCTATAGCTCAGCTGGATCCGTGGAGCGTACACAATACCGCACCATCTTTCATGTAGAGGCTTGTTGCTGCTGATGGACTTTTATCATGCTTTTCTGTGGAGGCAGAATGCTTGGTTATGGGAAAGATGAGAGACAGACCATGACATTCTGTCCTGCCATATTCACAAACATCCATCACCCAATCTGGAAACCAGGCTTCATCAAAATAAACAGCAGCATGTGTTAGAAGTCTGGAACTGACAGCAGTGAAAATGACGGAGAGAAAATGACCACGTAATGTCACTGTTATTCTGAATCGAATGGATGAATTATAGAAATAACTGTGTCAGTGACAAAATGAGGATATCTGAGATGATGAATAGGAAGAATCTTGTAAATATGTAGTTAGAAATATAAGTGGCAAGTTCTTATAGAGATATGTATATATATATATATATATATATATATATATATATATACATATACATATATATACATATGCATACACACAAGTACATACATACACATGACTTAAGCAGTGTGACCATTAATTGTATTCAAGCAATTGAATGCACACATCATAACATATCATAATCATAAATAAATAAACAATGTTGAATGACATAAAGAAAAAAAATATGGAAAAAATGTGTTTTAAAAATAAGAATTATTGTACTACCCTAGCTTTTAATTCAATAATTCAATAAATCTTTTTATTCAGAATATCTAAAATAAACAAAAACAAAAACAAAACAAAAACATTAAAACACTACATTATCCTCACTGTGATATAATGTACATTTTATGGTTTTCTTTACACAAGAAATTGCCTCGTTGTTTAGCACCTTTTGCATTGGTGGACAGATAATTGTTCAATAATAATAATAATAATAATAATAATAATAATAATAATAGTAGTAGTAGTAATAATAATACTTTTAGGACACATCCTGAAGTAATAAAGACATTGAAAAAATGCTCAGCATAAAAGTCACTGTCTGTATGATTTTTAATGTATTTTTGAATAACATTAGAAAGAAAGAAAGAAAGAAAGAAAGAAAGAAAGAAAGCAAGCAAGCTCCCATTTATTCATAAGTGATTTGGGGCGACTTTTCTCATTAACCCAGCTACCTACTAAAATGAAATAGTTTTTCAAACTTATCACAGAGTTGTTGAAATTTGATCAGAGGATTTCAGTGAATGTGTTTAGATATGCCTGAAAACCAAGGCTAGTGCAGTTCTTCTTACTGTGATCTTTTTAATCCATTTCATTAATATGATCTTTCTCCAGAACACAGAATCAACTGAATCTAATGACAGAAATACAATATTGCTGTGTGGTGCTGTCAGTACAATCAGGTCATTTGTCATATTTATTTGCTATTTGTGTATGGCCTCTAAACACTGATGTGTTGATTCAGTTGGAGTCGCACTTTAGTATTGCAAAACACTTGAAAATCTCATGTTGGTCAACATTTGCAATATCATGTGCCCTTCTCTGTATGATATATAACACCCTGATTTTTCATTTGTCTGAAAGCACTTTGGAAGCATTTAGAGAATGCAATTTTATATACACACTGCTCAAAAAAATTAAAGGAACACTTTTTAATCAGAGTATAGCATCAAGTCATTCTGGGATATTGATCTGGTCAGTTAAGTAGCAGAGGGGGTTGTTAATCAGTTTCAGCTGCTTTGGTGTTAATGAAATTAATAACAGGAGCACTAGATGGGCAACAATGAGACGACCCCCAAACTATCCCCTATAGTGGGTCATGAACATGGACATTTATCGTGAAAACTCATCAAATCTGGAAATTAAAATGAATAAAAAACATTCTACGCATTAACTTTTAAGCAAGATCTGTTGAAATTATATCAAATACAAATCTCTTGATGCTTCATTCAGGAAGGTTGGTGGGAAAACATATCTGAAACTCAGATTGCAATGGTCCGATGTGATATAACCTCTGCAAGATAATTATTGGCGAAAGTTGAGTGATTATGTCAAACAGCATGTGAGTTAGACAAGGAGTTAAAATGTCTTTAAAAAGTAGGTCAGACACTCCAGCTCCAAATCAGTCATCTCTCATCTTTGGCTTCACTTCATTACACACAGAACGAACAATGTTTCCATAGCAACCATTCCAAGTTTAGTGGTAGAGAGATTCAGGCCTCATCAGAATAGCGGCAGCAAGAACATTTTAAACAAAGCCAATTCCACGTTTAAATTCATTTTCATTCCTAATTCGCTTGCTACATCATTTGTTTTTACTTAGATGGCAACAGCTATCGCTATCATTAAATTTTAGGGTGATTTGTGTTAGCTGTGTTAGATTCTATTCTAAAGAGATAACGCCAGAAATGAAATAAACATGCAACATTCATGCAGTTTTCTAACTGAAGTAACTTCAAGGGCCTATGTAGGCTATGGTTAGTGAACCCTCTAGAACAGCTGTCATATTACAAATGCCATTTGATTTAGCCTTTCCCCTTAAAAAAATCATAAAAAGTGAGATTTAACAATATGTAATATCATGGCTCTCCAGGGTTAGTGAACTTTACTGGGACAGTCTTTTAGATGAAATGCCAGATACATCATCTCTTATTTTGACGTCATGTATCGTCCATCCATTTGCCCAGGGAATCTGATCTGTGACATTATAAAATGTAATCAACCACCCGTCTCCCTGTGCATTTCATAAATACTACGATCTCAAGGTTGGTAATGCTCAATGAATTATTTTGAGAGCGCAGGGCCTTTGTGGATGCATATGTAACACTAACAGCATTAACCTACTTTTAGATTCCCAGTTTTGCACACTTACTGCTTCTGATGTTTTCATTGTTTATTTTCTCTCTGATTTTTTTTCATTTTTATTTGTGTTTGCTTTTAGCTGAGATGCAGTTTTATCTGTTAACTACTGCTGAGTAAGCTGCACTGCATCAAGAAACAGATGTTGTTTTCTACCGGGTAGTGTTTTTAAAGGAATAGTTCACCCAAAAGTGGCCATTCCTTATTCACCCTCAACTAAAATGGACGCAAAAGCACCATAAGTAACAAAGGCAGTCGTTATGTAAACTGTACTGAATCAACTGATTCATTGAAAAGATTCTACTCAAAGGAAGAACATAAGGGTGACAGAATGACAGAATATTTATTTTTGGGTGCACTATCCCTTTAATCGGGCTGATAACATATGGTTATTTTGATACACAGGCACCGAGGCTGTTATTGACAGCTGCTGGAGCAGAAATCAATATGAAATCGACTTGAACATTCTCATACATCAGTCTTTACTGGACCATGTACCGTTAATTACAGCATTCGATGAGATGGTAAAAAAACAGACGAATGAATCTTGCAGCTAGCCAAAGAAACTTGCTCCTACTTACAAAATACCTTTAATTTGTTGTAAATACATTGAACTAAGTCACTTATAAAGTGCAGGTAAGATTGCCGTGATATACAGAAATGGGAAAAAAGAAAACAAGGTTTTATTTCACATCTTCTGATTCACCTCTGCACTTTACAATTCAATTATAAAAAGAACTACATATATGAAAACAGCACGAGAAATAGAAATGAGTTTATAGACAGGCCAAAAACTCACAGAAACCCTCTATCACCAAATCCATATGACAACCCCACTGACAACACTGCACATTGTGAGCACTCACAAACCATAGAAACATGAGAAATACACACCAAATCGTCATTGTAAACACAAAGCCATAATCTACAATGAAAGGTTGTGTGTTCATGTGAAAAAGAGGTGCACAATGTGTGTCTGTGTGACTGGGGCAATAGAGAAAAAAGTTTTTATTATGATTAATATTATTATCACTATTATCAGTACAGTGGTTATATTTTAAGACGATTCCCAGAAACAGTACAGGCCACTGACATTAGATTGCTACTTATCTGACTACTTGAAACAAAAGGGTTTCAGACACTTTGAGGAATTATGGTGTAATCTACCGTACTGTAATGCACAAACAAATCCCAACAACATTACTGAGAAAAATGAATGATATTAACGGGGGAGCCATCTTTATAGTAGAGCAGTGAATGAGATTTCTTTGGCAATCAGCCTTTAACGGTTGACCTTCAGTTTGAAGGTTTTATTAATTGCTGTATATGTAAATTCTAAGGATGTAAAAGAAGGTAAAAATAACCAATGACCGATTCTGAAGCAGATTTATCCGTATCTGCTCAGTGGCTGGACTGTGGGAAGGATGCTAGAGAGTACTGAGTGTTCAGTGAATGCATGTTATATATCATTAAGGATAGCATATCCACCCTCTTAAAGGTCACTTGAATGTGCAAATCGTTTTCTCCTTGTGAAGAAAAACAAAACAAAAACTACTAAACATTATATTCGTTGCACTGAAAAGACCCCCTGGCTTGAATGGTGAAGAATGATATCCGGTGACAAAAAGTGACCAAATAATCTTGAAATACATCAAGGGCTAATGCACAAGATTTTTCTATTTCCTTCCTCAGAGTACTTCGTCATTGGAATTAATGTCATTATTAGGCCACTGTAAAAAGCAGTATAATTGGATTTAATTCCAGCATATGGCTTTAGGTAACTAACACGACTTTTTGGCAAAGTCAGATTTGTCTGATTCCTTGGGAGTGAAGAGGAAAAACCACTGATGGTTGAACTCGAACGATGGTCAGTTTGAAGCTCTAGCACCACTATAAATGAACAGCTAATAATTATCGTACGTCAAACTGAATTAACAGCTGCAATAACAACATGTCAAAGCACTCACAGATTATCATCAAACAGAATTGCAAAACAGATCAATAGTGGATTGACACCTTCAAGAAGCCACAAAAAAAAAATTTAAAAAAAATAAAAATCACTATAGCGTCATGAAATGCAAGAGGAGAATCGGCTTGGCAGCAATTCACAGCAAATTTCTGGTTAATCAGAATGTCATTAACAGACTTCGAGACAATCCTTAAAAAGATTCACTTCCAAAGATGCTTGGCACAAACTAAAACGAGTACCTGTAAAAGATGAAATCAAATACAAATGTGACTTCAAAGATTAAAGTTACAGAGAGCCCACACTGACAGGTGGAAAATTACTTGATTGATTAAATGTTGATACCTTCTGTAGGTCAGATGTATTAGAGCTGAGGCTGGTGCCAGAATGGTAGAATCCACAGCCCACCACAGTGGTATCAGACGGAAAAATGTTCCATTAAAAAAAAAAAAAGAATGCTACAATCATTGAGGAAGAAAATAACAATAATATTGCCTCTGATGTGCATCACGCATTAACATATTACCCATGAGACGATAGTGATAATGAAGATCATGACTACAAAATAATTCATCATAGTTCGGGGAAAAAAAAAAAAAAAGAGTTTGAGATTGCCTCAGAATATTTTCAGCTAGTGTGAATCCTTTGGTAATGACTATAATTTGAAGTAGATACCTTATATTAATCCATTTGTCTTTCTCTAATGGATCATCTCACAGTATCTCTGTGCAGGTGACCCTAAGGCAACACAGTAACAACTCTTATTGTGAATTACAGTTTGGTAATGAGCACAGTGATTATGTAGGGTTTCTGCTGAAGATTGTTAGGTAACACTCTACAACAAATTTCATTTCACTAACATGAGCTAATGCATGGGGTATCATACACTTACTGCATTTATTAAGCCAAGTTCATGTTAATTTATACATACACTTATTCATTTTTAACATTTCAAGATGTATAAATTAAAAGTTAAATGTATTACGAATGAACACGCATTAACAATGAACATCAGTATTCATTGTTACTTCAGTGATACCTAATGCATTAACTAATGTTAACCATTTGTAAAGTGTTACTGATTGTTTTGATTGAGTATTATTCTGACACTCTTTTTATTACTAAATGGATATTTCACTCAAAAACAAATCTATAAAATCTGTCAGTATCTACTCACCCTCATGTTGTTCCAAACCTGTATGATTTTTTTTTTTTTTTATTTTCAAAAAGCACCGCCCAATTTCATTGTATGAAAAAGCGAAGCCTTGACATTCCTCTACTCCTTTTGTGGAAAATCTAATGTACAATATATGAGAGTGAATAAACGATGACAGAACTTCACTTTTTGAATGAACTATCCTATACAGTATATGCAGTGATACCCAACCTGCATGTGTCAAATGTATTGCCATATCATAGGATGGGGCTGTAGATGCAAGTCCAAAAAAAATCATAAAATCGGTAAATAATACAAATGTGTCCATGAAGATCCAGAGACACTCACTTTCCTTGATTTCCTTTGGGTGTAGACATGGACAGCAACTATTGTACCAACTCGGGCTGGACTGAAGGGTGAGTCCATTAATCTATGGAACTTATGATCCATTCTATACATGCACTTTTTAACTAATAGATTGATGCTAATAGATTTTAGGCATTTCAAAAAAAAAAAAAAAAAGATCTACCATATAATATATTAATTTAATCTTTAATTAACCTCTCTTTTGCGTGGAAAAAATATGCAATAAAAACCTAGAAATATAGGCAAACATTTGCAGTCTACATACTAATTAATATTCCAAATATTTCAAAATGGATCTACTCTCTTGTTATTATTGTGCCGATTCAGGGTAGAGCTTAACACTATCATATAACATGCAGTGACGATGGGTTTAGACATGTTGAATGTATCAAAATAATGAATGACTATAACTAAAGCTCGAATAAACTCCAAAAGAAAACCATCAGCATTCAGTCAAGACCAGATGATGCTCCTGCCATCATTTCTAAGATTTCTCTGCCTGATGGCTTCTCCTCCAGTGGAAGGCACTATAGATGGCTCTGAAAGCTGCGCTTACATGAAAGCCGGTCTGGTTTTGACTGATGGCTAGATGACAGGTTTCCATTCAAGTGAACGATCTACCAGGATTGTAAGAGACACCAAAAGTCAGAGGGTCACATGCTATGCAAGGCATTTTTTTTTCTCACGCTGTCTTGGCCTAAGGATTTTTCACACCTTGACTTCTTACAGCTGCTCTCTCACCCATAAAAAGACGAGATTGTGTGAGAGGAACGTTGTGAATCTTTTTTTTCCCCTGGTACCTGAAGAACAAAAGGCAAAGATCTCTGCCAGAGAATTGCAACCACTTAAAGAGCTTGTGGCAATATCCTTCCTGACCATATAAAAACAGCCTGGTTTTAAGGGTTTTGATGTATCTGCTGTAGCTTTCGGTTCCTGTAGCATTGTCTCATTTTTCATTTTCATCTCCTACTGGAGAAGTCCTTGAATCACCACAGCTCAACTCTGATAACTGGTATCCACTCTTTTTTGTACCGTAGCTTGAAAAGTCCTGGTTCAGTCTGTTCTTCGTGTCTGCTCTGACAGAGCCAAAAGTCAAGTTCTTTGCGTCGTGAGGTGTGTGGGACCGCTAAAGATACAAGTAGCCTACCCAGTAGACAACATTGAACAATAGGAAAGAGGTGGGAAAGAAGACACGAGAGTATGCATCGAGTTCCAAAATGTCTATATGCACACGGCCCTTTCGCCACGCTCCATCTTTGCACTCTTCGTAGCAGCAGAAGAAACTCTGGCAGTCTTTTCCATCCAGGCACTCATAAACACAGGCATCATCAAACTCCTGCCAGTACAAGGAGTTGTTGAGCTTGATAACTGTGGGAGGAGGACCCACATCCAGTACTGAGTAGTTCTGTTGGACAAAAACAACACCCTTTTAGAATTTTAAGGGCTCTTGTTTTGGAATATGCATCCAAAAAACCTTATTTTGAGTGAATGGAAATCATCACTGGAGTCCTAAATTTGGATGAGTTTTGCTTGTACCGTACACAAAATTTCACCCGAAAGAACGACAAAAGTGTACGCTTGTGCATCTAATCTATGCCGTGAGCAAAACAAATCCTTCAGAGTGGGCTGTCAATCAAAACATAAGATCATGGTGGCTTCTTAGAGATTCCCACTCACTTGAACTAACAGCGTTCTCTCCGGTGGGCAAGTCAAGTGCAGCATCGATCTCCCACGGGCAGGTACGATGACCTTAAAATCTGAGCATGGTTGTCTAAATCCTTCCTCTAAACCCTTTTAGACCACACAACGAAAACTCTCCAGCAGTTTTCTGCCACTTATTCCCTGTTATTCATCTCATTATTGTGACATAACTAGCAAAGCATGGTAATTACAGCACTGAAAGATAATCTATGTGAGATCCCCTATAGGGTAATATTTGTTTTGTGTAAAATTGCTATGGTAATTATCCATGCTTCTCAGCAGAGATAAGATCTAATCAAAATGAGTGATCGGCGAGCGAGTGGGAAAATTTCACCTGCGGAGACTGCCACCCGAGAAACACAATGAATAAAAAGTAAGATGTGCTTGCTCGACCATAATTTAGCATCACATTACACACATAGACAAAGACTAACAACGTCAGCCTAATGAAATCATATTTCCATACCATACCATCTGGAGAGATCGCCTATATCAAACACATGGGAAAAGGGACTTCTGTCTGCATACACTGGATAGTAATAATACATCACTATGTATAACAACGGCAGACTGCCTTAAAAGGCATTAGCACAGTCTGTCACATTGAATAGATATGTATTTGAAAGGGGAAAATGATTAGAACACTATTATTTTCACCAGCCAAAAATGGTTTTAAGTCAGTTATTTCACAGCCAGTGCTCCACACAGAGATCTGATCTCATCATCATCCAGTCTGTCTGGAATGACATGAAGAAGCAGAACAAACTAAGACAGACTAAATCCAGAAGAACCGTGGCAACATCTCCAAGATGCTTCAAGAAACCTACCTGCAAAGCTATAGTACTGTTAAAAGTTTTAGGCATTTCCATAAAAATGCTGTAAAATGAGGTTGCTGTCAAAAATAATGTCATAAATAGATTTTCTCTATCAATTAACTTATATTAACTAAATTAAATCAACATTTGGTGTGGCCATCCTTTGTGTTTAAAGCAGCTTTTGCCCCATGTGCACTTGTGCAGTTTTTCAGGTAGCTTTGCAGGTAGGTCTCTTGAAGCATCTTGGAGATGTTGCTACAGTTCTTCTGGATTTAGTCTGTCTCAGTTTGTTGTGTTTCTTCATGTCATTCCAGACAGACTGGATGATGGTGAGATCAGATCTCTGTGTGGAGCACTGGCTGTTGTCAGACTCCTTGTGCAAACAAAAATCTCACTGGATTATTACAATTAATGGCAAAATGAATGTTTGGAAATGTAAACTGATATTTCCTAATGACACACTACAGCAAAAGATAGAAATAACTGACTTAAAACCATTTTGGTAACACTTTAATATAGGGGCCAACTCTCACTATTAACTAGTAGCTTATTAGCATGCCTATTATTAATATTTTGGCTGTTTATTAGTACTTCTAAAGCACATGTTCCGCATGACCATATTCTACATCCCTAATCCCCAACACCTAAACTTAGCAACTACCTTACTAACTATTAATAAGCAGCAAATTAGGAGTTTATTGAGGCAAAAGTCGTAGTTAATGGTTTGTTAATAGTGAGAATTGGACCTTAAAAATGTGACCCCAATTTTTTGCTGGTGAAAATACTAGTGTTTTAATAATTTTGGCCACCATTGTATATTTGTATATATTTAATAATTACTGCTAAATTTGTACTTCAGTGTCTCTTATATTATTCCTCTCTCTCTCTCTCTCATTTCAGGCCAAAGCACACTGATGCCAAATCAAAATGATTAGCTGACTGTATTAAAAATGGCGTTGGAAGATTTCAGTATTCATTTTAATATGAATACTGGACATAAACTGCTCAATAGATTACTAGAAACTCAGGAGCCCCCTCTTAGAGTAAGAAAATGAAAACATCCCTTACATATTGTGTGAACAGGATGCATAGTTTTCCCCTAACTTTAAATGATTCAGAATATGGTGCTCACCGATCTTTTCGTCTTGTTGCAAGTTGGTCTGCGAGCACTGTAGGAGTAATAATTGAGTGTGGCATACTCCATGAGAGCCGCAAAAACAAACAGGAAACAGACAGTGACGAAAAGATCCATTGCTGTGACGTACGAGACTCTGGGTAATGATGTCCGTGCCACCGTGCTGAGCGTTGTCATGGTTAATACCGTTGTTATTCCTGCATAACCAAAAGAGAATATTAGATGGAAAGCCTGGTAACAAGGGAAATGCCTGCTAATGAAAAAAATGAGCTAAATCATATAAAGTATATGCTGACATTGTTAGCATGTGTAAAATGTAGTTTGATATCTCTACCGAATACAAAACACTGTTACTTTTTGGCTCTAAGCAAATTATGGGATGCCTTTTCGCTGAGCACGCCTGATTAAATTCCATCTAAGACTCCATTGCTATCGTTGCTGTTGGACAGGTGTAATACAATAGCTGTGTTCTAAAACCTAGGAAGCTGCCTCTCTAGGCTACCTATCTAGTGTAGCATCCTAACTGAAATGGAACCTCATAAGTAACTGACTTGAAATGCTCTAAAACAGACAATACGAGAGAAACTAATGTAATACTTTAACCACCACCATAAATCACCACTACAGCAAATTATTATTTTTAACAAAGAAAAAAACAACACTATTATATGCCTTTAATGTTGTTGTTTTTTCTTTCAATCTGACACGTCCAGATGCCGAAGTCATTCTTTTGTATTTGACAGGAACAGAGGTACCTGCAAATTAAAAAAAATGCCACCCACACAAACACCTCGAATCTCAGAAGCGTGTAGACATTCTTAGCTCCACTCTTGCATGGACATTTAGAGTTGCCTCAGAGAAGCAGTGACTGTGCTCCTGTTTTGCAAGGGTTTCTATGGAAACAAGCAAGCTTCATCTATCTCAGACAGAAATTTCGCACTCCATTCCTTTTTCCTCTGCCGTTTCTGGCCACGGTGATTACCTTCACCTGTTAGACTGACTTCCCCTGATACAGTGGCACTTAGTTAAATGGCTGCCTGCCTGAGTCAGAAAAGCTTGTGAATGAAATATGCGTTTCATAATGGCACTCTTTCCCGAACTGCTTGGCTCCATTTTAGCCTCATTAGTTCTCTCGTCTGTTTTTGTGATGAATAAGAATGACATAACTCTCTGGATGTTTAAATGACTGTAATGCTGTACTTCCTGTACTTATCAATGATGGTACCCAGGCTGTTGGTTTGTGGGTGGGAAGAGCTGAATGATTGTAGACCGGCTGTTTGATGTGTTCAGTACTTCTCTGCTCAAATTTCCAAATTTGTTTCATCTTTTCAACTATTCAAAAGTGAGACATTTTGAATATCATAAAAAATGCATATCATTTTATTCTTATCAGTATAACACAAAGTGTGGCGTCAGTAAGATGGGCGAATGAAGATTCTTATGATAACCAAGGCTGCATTTATTTGATAAAAAAAAACTAAACAAAAAAACCAGTAATATTGTAAAATATTATTACAGTAAAATAACTTTGTAACACTTTACAATAAGGTTCATTAGTTAACATTAGTTAACTACTCTAGTTAACATGAACTAAGAATGAAAAACACTTTTTTCAGCATTTATTAATCTTAGTTAATGTTAATTTCAACATTTACTAATGCATTATTAAAATCAAATGTTGCGCTTGTTAACATTAGTTAATGCACTGTGAATTAACATGAACTAACAATGAACGACTGTATTTTCATTAACTAACATTAACAAAGATTAATAAATCTGTAGTAAATGTATTGTTTATTGTTTCTTCATGTTAGTTAATACATTAAGTAACATTAACTAATGGAACTTTATTGTAAAGTGTTACCAACAGCTTTTCCATTTTAATAAATTTTAAAATGTAATGTTCCTTTAATGGAAGTTTTATTGTTGTGATGGCAGAGTTACATTTTTCAGAAGCCATTACTCCAGTCATCAGTGTCACATGATCCTTCAGAAATCTTTCTAATATGCTGATTTGGTGCTCAGGAACATTTTTATAATGATCAATGTTGAAAATAATGCTGTTTAACATATTTATTTTCAGAATTCTTTCAATGAATATTATTCAAATATGCATGCCATGTAATATATAATAATTAATTTCTATAGAGAGTTTTAAAAAACACAAATTATTAGAAACACAAATCTGTTGGGAAATTATACTATATATGTCTTTACTGCCAGCTCTGGTCAACTGAATGCACCTTTGCTGATTCAGTGCATTAAAAATCTTCATGACCCCAATCTTTTGAACGGTATATATATATATATGTGTGTATATATATTTTTTTAAATTCTTTTTCTTTTTTTAGAATTTAGAATTTTATTGAAATGAGTGGAAGATACTGATGTACACTGTGAAAAAAAACAATGCTACAAGGACTGACCTATAAAATTACATTAATTTCTATAACTAAATATAGTCAAGTAGATTTAGTAATATTAAATAATACAGACTACATACAAAGTATGGATGCTCTCTTCTAATTAACATGTCTCACTTAAACCCACTAACAGGTATATACAGTATTAAACAAATAGTTTTTTTTTTTTAATTGGCATGCTAACGCCTATATGCACAAGGCAAGGAGTATAGATGAAACTGACTGCCTAAACCTGAACACCACTGTGACACTAAGACCTCTGGGAAAAATCTGAACAATGATAGTGCCCAACATCAGTGCCTGACCTCACTGATGCTCTCGCGTCTGAATGGGAGCAAATCCCAGCAGCCATGTTCCAACATATTGGAGAGTCTTCCCAGCAGAGAGGAAGTTGTTATAGGAGAAAAGGGAGGCCCTTATCCCTATTACCCATAGTTTCAAAATAAAAAAGCACATGTGAGTGGACTGTTTGGGTGTCCACATACTTTTTGGCCATATATCGACTATGAACAAAAGCAGTTCATTTATAAGACATGTTACCAAATGAAATACATTTTCAGGTTAAGGAACAAAACGTTGCTCAAAAAGACTGACTGACCACCCTATATTTGACCCCTCACTATTCTTCTGGGTTATATCTTGGTCACATCCTTTTCTAACCTGACATTTCCACAGCTGTGAGCCCAAGCCCTCTCTCTCTCCCACATTTTATCTCAGCTGCCTTCCTCTCTGGACTTCATCGATCAACTGGACGCCTGCAAAGCAAATCTCTACTTTTTCTCCTACTCCCTTTCTTTCCACTGAAGGTGTAATGACTTCTTTTGTCAGACAGATTAATTGCATTCATCCTTCTTTTTCTTCTCAGAGCATGTTGCCAGTTTATTTATTTTCTTCCAAACATAGATTGTGCAGGGCTCTGGCATTTTCTTCCAGTTTTCTTAGCATTTAGCTATAGGATCGGTGTAAGATAACCAATTTATTTCAATCTAGGATCCTGTTTTTGTTACCGTCACTGATCCTGCTTGTTAGCTTGAGAATACTCAGTGGGAACACCATCTCAGGTCACACTGATCTGTGGTGTGTTCAGACGTAATCAAACAAGACAGACTAAGAGTGGCAAGCTAATAAGATACATCATGAGACAGATTAAAAGGCTTTCTAAATTATGTTGCATGATACTTTACATGCGGATCTCTCATTGAACAATATGAAGATTGCTGAAAAGAAATAACATAAATAAAGCCACTAAAATAAAATAAAAACTACAGGCATAACTAAAATTAGCTGATGAATTAAAAAAAAAAAATGATGAAAAAGAAAAATTACCTTGAAAAAAAGTGACATTTACCAGGACAGGACATGGACTTAATCAAAGCAGGAAACTATAAAGAAATGAGTAAAGCCAACAAAAAACAGATGAAGCGCTTTCATGAAACATTAAAGAATGTGAACAAATACACACACTAAAAAGGAAACACAGATTTTCCTTTTATAAAAATGCATATGTAATAAAACAAAGACAAATACTTTAACTGTTTTTCATTCTCATAATATGTGAACTTGGTTAATGAATAAAACAAAACCTTTATTAAATAAATAGTTCATCCAGAAATGAAAATTTGCTCACCCTCAGGCCATCCAAGATGCAAATGAGTTTGTTTCTTCTTCAGAAAGGAATTTGGATAAATGGAACATATCATCGAATGCTCACCAATGGATCCTCTGCAGTGAATGGGTGCCATCAGAATGAGTTCAAACAGCTAATTTTAGTCAGATTTTACTCGTATTTTAGTCAGAAGTGACGGTCTGAAGTTAAAAAAAAAATTGAGTTGTTTGGATTACCTGTGGATTATTGTGGTATTTTATCAGCTGTTTAGACTCTCATTCAGAGCAGAGGATCCACCGATGTAATGCTAAATTTCACCAAATCTATTTCCAGTGAAGAAAAATAAAACCTCATCTACATCTTAGACGACCTGAGGGTGAGTACATTTTCATTTTTGGCTAAACTATTCCTTTAAATATCACAATTTTCATCATAAACAGTGTCTTTAATACTGCATATTTAAGGACAAAGATCAAGTTGCACATGAATGAATCACACAAGGATCAGGTATTTACTGCATGTACCTAGTGCTGTTCTGGCTGGAGTTGCATCTTTTTTGATCCAAAAGGAGACCCAAGAGAGAACCACAGTAAGTATGCAGGGGATGTAGGTCTGAATTGTGAAGTATCCCATTCTTCTGCTTAGATCAAAATATACAGTCATCACCACATAGTCACCTGGAAAGAGGAAAAAAAAAGATGAAATGTGTGTGCATGAGTATTTTTCTCTGAAAAATAATGTTGTCTCAAACAGATGGTTTAAAATGACTAAACTTTAAGTATACAAATACATGTATTGACGAACTGAGTGTAATACTTCTGAAATGTGAAGGTCATATTGCCTTTATATTTTCTTTGAAAAGCCTTCCTGTCTGTTTTCATTTTTGTGTTTTTGTAAGAGGCTAGCCACGACCTTGAAAATATCCTGGCACTCACTCTGATTTAATAGCAATGTTTTAGAAATTTTCTACCTATTTTTTTTTTTTTTGGACACTTTAGGCCTATATCCAGATTTCAATGCTATTTTTTTTTAAAGTATTCAGATGAAATAGTAGAAACATATCTAAAAAGTATAGAAAAATGTTAAATGCAAAATCTCTCAATTCAACAGATTCTAGAGCTATGATATTAACGATGCTAATATACATTATGGCTAGCCTTGTACTTGTACATCTGAAGTTTTAAAATGTTTGAAAGCAGCTTGCTTCTTTCATGTTGCACAGATATTGTGAACTTTGTCTTTCAGTCATCATTACGGTTTTGTCTGGAGGCCTAAACAAAACCTTTTCACTTTTCATTGTAGCCTACAGAAGTTTTTTCCTTCATACAGTGATAAACAGGTCACTATCCATTTTCACAGGCTGAGAATAAACAGTGTGTGAAATGATAGATAGAAAGAAACAAAAATGAAACTGTACTACGTCTTTTGATCTTTTCCCACATATTGCAAATTATTTTTCCATGCTGTGCTGCAGTTCTCACATATAGACCTCTTGTATTTCTAATTTAAAAACTGCTAGCCATGTTATGCCCAAATCAGCTTTTCTAGGTTGTAGTTCACGCCTTCATGAGAACACTTCTCTATCTAACATGGATTTGTTGATATTATCAGCATCTTAAAGAGTTTATTGAAGCTTGATACATTGTCACAGTCTTTTGAAAGTATCTCTCTCTGAAGATATGAAACATTACTGTATAAATCTGATTGAATACAAAGTCAATATAACATTGATTTGCACCAAAAATGCCATTCTCTACCATCCTAGTATAACCGATTTGGTATTTGAATATGAGGACATAAAATTTGTAGTTCAGTCCACTGACCATATTCACACTAAGAGTTATTAAGCCCTGAGAAAATGTCATCCAATTGTGCATGTACAGTAGTGCTTTAACTGAAGAGACATTTCAACTGCTTACAATCCTCTGACCCAGAGTTTTCAATCTTAATGGGGGTCCATTATGATACTTCAAGGGGTAACATATTAGAAAAACAGTACATAAATTTCAATAAATATACTGTCAAGAGAAACAACCTCATATATCATCTTCAGCTGATGTGGTCAGTTCTATTGAGTGTAAAACCATTATTAAATAAATACAAATGTCTTTCTGACACAAAATACAATGCTGCAATGAATCCAGGATATTTAAAAGGATGTGAAGGTAGTTGCTTGAGAAAATAAGTCAATGCTAGTTTAGCATAATTTAATCATGTAAATTAAAGGAAGATATTACACTGAGCATTTTTATTCATACTAGCTTGGATGAGAATGGCTGGGTTAGAAAGATTTAGCCTCAAAACGTCTAGTCCCAAAACATATTTACATCATTGTTCAAAATTATGCGGTCAGTATTTATTTTAAATAAATATATACCTTTTTACTGACCATCAAATTAATCAAAAGTGTTAGCAAATATACTATTACAAAATATTTCTATTTAAAATAAATGCTGTTCATTTAAGCTTTCTATTCATCAATGAATCATTTAATAAAAGTTTTCACAGTTTCCACGAAGATATTAAGCAGCACAACTGTTTTAACACTGATAATATTAACCTTTTAACTGTCACCCGTCCACTCAGTGGGACGCCTAAGTTTACTTCACTATATTACAAATAAATCCTAATCTAATCATAATAAACTATATATATCGTTGGAAAGGTCTAAGACTCCTAAATAGATATTTTACCACTGTTTATGTTACAAATTATGCAGGAACAGTAATAGATGAATTTATGACAAGAGTGCACCTCAAAAATCTACATCATAACAGTAGTTCTGACCAGTAGTTCTGTCACAAAAAGTCTTTCTTCGTTGCCTTTTTCTTTATCACACTTTAGAAATCATCATAAATTATGTATCAATTGAAAACTTAAAACATAAAAATTCATCCTTTGAAAGCCATTTTAAAATCAGACACTGAATTACCATTGAAATGGTACATCAAAATCATATTACAAAATGTTTTCATTCATGAATTATAACAATTTAAGTTTGGATAATGCATTTTCACATCTACGTTCAAAAATAGGGGTGACAGTTAAAGGGTTAAAGGAGCACTCCACTTTAAAAAAAAAAATAGGCTCATTTTCCAACTCCCCTAGAGTTAAACAGTTGAGTTTTACCATTTTCGAATCCATTCAGCTGATCTCCGGGACTTTTAGCTTAGCTTAGCATAGATCATTGAATCGGATTAGACCATTAGCATCTCGCTCAAAAATGACCAAAGAGTTTAGATAATTTTCCTATTTAAAGCTTGACCCTTCTGTAGTTACATTGTGTACTAAGACTGACGGATATGGCTAGGAACTGATATTACACAGCGGTTCTCACAAATGTCTCCATGGTTGCAAGGCACGCTCCCTGCGCAAGCAGCGCTGCGTAATATTATTGTGCCTGCTGCACCCATGGTACGGCAGCAAAGTTCCTTGATTATTACACCAGAATGAGAGTATAGTTCCTAGCCATATCGGCCTAGAAAATCGCAACTTTTCATTTTCCGTCGGTCTTAGTACATAATGTAACTACAGAAGAGTCAAGCTTTAAATAGGAAAATTATCGAAATTACTCTTTGGTCATTTTTTGGCGGATGCTGTGGTCTAGTCCGTTGTGTCTGTAGCTAAACTAAGCTAAAAGTGCTACACCAGACCGGAGATTGGCTGAGATGGACTAAAAAACAGTAAAAAAAAACTCAACTGTTTAACTCAGTAAGAAAATGAGCCTAACCTCAAAAAATTGGAGTGTTTCTTTAAGGAAAGTTTCTGGAGAACCAAATCAGCATATTAATGATTTCTGAAGGATCTGGTGACACTGAAGACAGCTGAAGAATCAACTTTTCCATAATGAGAATAAATAACACTTTTAGATATATTTGAATAGAAAATAGAATAGAAATGTACATCCATCTTGGTCACATATTATTGTAGCACAGTTTGTGCTGAATACAAAAAAAATACATGTTGGGCAATAGTATGTTATAAGTAGCTGAAATAAGCACAAATATCAGGGCATGTCAAAACATCTCAAGGGCCCCAAAATCACCTCAGACCCCAGAGGGTTAAAGCAAACAAACGCAGCCAATGAGCAAAAGAGACTTTTTTCAAAAACATTAAAAAAATCTCACCAACCTCACACTTTTGAGCCTTCCAACAATTCTCAATAGCCAAAAAATAAAAAATAAAAATCATACTTTATTCATAATCAAACTCTTATTAGATCTAATTAATAGAACAAAAAAAAAACTAAACAAAACAAACAAAAAAAACAATTACCTGCTGTTGTCTTGATTATATCTGTAGTGTTTCTCAGGCCCATGAAGTCGAACTGGTAAAGTCTCCATGACTTCTGATCAGCCGCCTGCACCGAATTCTTCCTCCACTTGTAAATCATTTCATCTCGTGGGTATCCATCTATAATTACACAGAGCATAAGCCAGTGACCCCTAGCGCCCCCTTCACTTATGATGGATGCCTGAGTGCAGCCCAGTGTCAGGCATCGAACTGCAGCATTTGTCTCTAGCCCAGAGCATGCTAATAAAACGCACATCACAGGCACAAGGAAGACAAAGGCAGAGAGAGAGAACAAGTAAATGAGAAGTTTGGTTCGCTTATACACAGCATCCATCTCGATGCTGACACCCAACCTTGAGATGTATGTCTCTCGCGTATAACCTGTGGCTCAGAAAAGAGTCTCTTGAGCCTTTGGAACTTTAATCTTAGAAATGATCGCTGATGCTGCTCTTGCATTGATTATCCATGTCTCATAAGTACTGCTAAGTGGATGATATTTCACACTCTTTTTAAAATTCTGCCTAAAAGGGATAGTTCACCCAGAAATGTAAACTTTGCAATTTACTCATTTACATCATTTACTCACCCTTATGTCGTTGCAAAACAGTATGACTTTCTTTCACAAAAAGAGAATTTCTGAATACTGATTTCACAAAAAGATGCATGAGTCTACTAAAGCCATACAATATATATATATATATATATATATTTTCTGAAAGAAACAGGCAGACATTTAAATCATTATTCACTGAATAGCATGATAAGTGCCTCTCATTGGTGAGTTAATGATGCTGGATTCATGAACAAATTGTTATTTTCAGATCACCAAGAACGATAACTATAAAGATAACAATTCACACCAATGCACAATAACTTTCTGTTTATTATAAGCACACACTGCAGTTGTCATCTGCCACTTAAAAAGCTTGAGCTCTTTGTTTGTTAACAAATCAGTGCCATGTTTATTGTAACTGCATGGCAAAGAGTATGGGATCAGATTCCCGCCAAAAGTATTGCAGTCACGGATAAAAAAATAACAAGTGTGAAAACAAAATTTAAAAACGCAAGTAAAAATATATTGCACAAGATTTAAAATTGAAAGCAAAGTTTTCAGAATAGCAAACAATGGTGGGATAGAAAATAATCAGCGTGAATCAACAAATTAATAGCATTTTAAAAAACAATAAGCATGAATAAAAACTTTAAACACATTTAAAATCATATTGCACAAAACTGATATTAATGCAAATTATCTGACTTACTTTTAAACATGTTTTCATTGGTTATATTTCTCTGTTTCTGCTCTCAGATATTTTCTGCTCATATTTTTTATTTTTTGTATGCTTATACTGTTTTTCCCTTCACGCTTGTTTCACGTTCTGCGCTTGCTTTTCTAAATGTTCAGTTTAGGTTTCATGTAAATCAGGGCGGGATTAAGCGTCATCATTGATCCCACTGATTGCAGGATGGTGACTTCTCCTCAGCCAATCAGTCGAAGAGGGGCGGTGACGTCACTCCAGTGCGCCTCATTAGCTGCCGATGCTCAGCGTTCACTTGTACAGGTGAAAATGTTTAACTGTCAGCTGGGAAACATCTTTTCATACAGGACACCGTTATTTGTGTCTGTCTGTCAGGTTAAATGAGCCATCCTAGTGACTTGTTGTGGTTATGTTCACCTGTATTTATTCGCCTATGGCCACATCACGAAAGGAGCAGCCACAATATGCACTGGCCCCGCGAAGTCAGGTTATATGTGCCTGGCTCGCCCATACCTGACTGATAATAAGTCTTATGGTTATTACTGTTAGAAGAGGATAATATGAGTAAAAGTAATGCATCCCGGTCACAATTGTTTAGTTTGCTGTATATTGCTCGCAATTGTTAACTGTCCGTAGGCAATATTTTGCTTAGTTCTTGTCATGTATTGTTTTTCTGTAAACAGCTTTGCAGCTTTTTCTCTGGCACAGTATGTAATTGATAAGGTTGATAGTTTTGTAAGATTTATCACATTTTGTGTTACCCTGAGATTATAAAATGACATTGAATGATTCACTTTATTCCTCACTGAATGAATCTGCCGTTTGAATGAATGATTTAATGTCTTACTCTAAAGATACTTGCTGCCACCTGCTGGCTTTTTTACTTTCATATTGTTGCTGTATTCTAACTTTATACATTTAAAACATTAATATGATAGTGTTATGCAATTATAAATAAACACAATAGGCCTATTTAAATAAATCATTGTGTATGTCAAATCCATCTGGCCTCTGTAACTGTCTCCTCTGTAACACTATCGCTTTCATTGATCAGTAATCAAATCTAGCCTTGTCAATCCAAAAACAATACATTCATTTATTCATTATTAATTTACCAATTTACTCATTTAATCTTAACGGATCGCTAGGCAGGCGGACAGCAGTGACAGACAGACACATATAACGGTGTCCTGTATGAAAAGATGTTTCCCAGCTGACAGTTAAACATTTTCACCTGTACAAGTGAACGCTGAGCATCGGCAGCTAATGAGGCGCACTGGAGTGACGTCACCGCCCCTCTTCGACTGATTGGCTGAGGAGAAGCTGTCAATCTACAACTAGTGGACCAATGATGACGCTTAATCCCGCCCTGATTTACATGAAACTCTAACCGCAACATTTAGAAAAGCAAGCGCAGAACGTGGAAACAAGCGCGAAGGGAAAAACAGCATAAGCATACAAAAAATAAAAATATGAGCAGAAAATATCTGAGAGCAGAAAAAACAGAGAAATATAACCAAGGAAAACATGTTTTTGTGCGCAAGTCAGATAATTTTGCATTAATATTTCAATTTTGTGCAATATGATTTTAAATGTGTTTAAAGTTTTTATTCATGCTTATTGTTTTTTAAAATGCGTTATTAATTTGTTGATTCACGCTTATTATTTTTCGATCCGTGACCATTGTTTGCTATTCTGAAAACTTTGCTTTCAATTTTAAATCTTGTGCAATATATTTTTACTTGCGTTTTTAAATTTTGTTTTCACACTTGTTATTGTTTTTATCCGTGACTGCAATACTTTTGGCGGGAATCTGATCCCATAAAAGAGAGACCGAAACAATTCTTCAACATGAAATAAAATAAGAAATTCATGCAGGTTTGGAAAGACATTACGGTAAGTAAATAATGACAGAATTTTCATTTTTGTGTCAACTGTCCCTTTAAGCAGCAAGAGTGCTGTGTTGAAGCCACTTATGTTCTACAATCTCCAAGAATGGTCCAAGAGTTTCTAATATTTCTTAGAGAGTATTCTTTGATAAGTGAGTGGATGCACTTCATCCAGACACTGTGATTAATAAAACAACACAATTAGATTTCCACACAAATACATATTAATTCCGTTGAGCACACAATGACCTGTGCTGTTAAATGGTAATCAAGCCTAATAGCCATCTGAGGTAATTGTCATTCTCTTACCAGATTAAGCACACTAAATGTGGAAAAAGATAAAAGATGCTTTTTGAATAATTGAATTTCATTAAAATTCTCCTTGGTCTATGCAGAGAGCATTCAAGTACCAATACAGATGTTCTTGACCACAAACAGTTGACATTTTACACCAGCGAATAGAATCAAGACACTTTTTTGAGCTTTTTTCACCTGCTTGATATTGCTAAAAACATTTAATAGGTCTTAAAGGGATCGTTTACCCTGTCGTGACTGGGGTCCCACAACATTTAACCCTATTCATGTTCATAGCATGGACCAAAACAAGATTGAATATGCAATGACTCAACGTTGTAACAATACAGTGCAATAAAAGTGTGTAATTTTGTAATTCTAAACTGTGCAATAATACTACTGTGTATTTTGGGAAGAATACTTGGTGTTAATTTAGCCACAGACAGTGTTTCACAAACACCTGTTGGACATCCATTAAATTCACATTCCTATTAATTGGCACTAGCAAGAGGGGTTAAAGGAAATGGAAAAAACACTTTATTAATTGGCACAGAAAAATAGATGCAGCCTCCATAGATGTATTTTAGGAGTACCAGGGGACCAGAGCTGAAATTGTATTATCATTGATTGAGTGTCTGAATGTATCAAATAGAATGGTTACCTAATCTTATATTTGGTATTATCGTTTGGTAGAATAGCAATAGACATAACTAAAATCTGCTGACTGAAACACTTTTAATGGTATATAGGTCCAAATGAATACTCAACAATGCCAAATTCAAAACAAAAATTGGCTTTGGCAAGTAAATCAGTTGAATTAATAATAATTTGGATGGACTTCATGAGAAACTAACTGCTAAATAAAAGAATGGTTTAAACTGCAAGAACAATAGTGTGACCCTGAAGTAATTCATGTGAGTGAACCAAATTAAAGACATACTGTGCAAAAGTTTAAATCTCCTTCAATTTTTGATTTTTAGATTTTATGTACATGTATATACAGTATAAACATTGCCTCTGTCAATCTCTAAATGCCTTGGGAGTGAAACACTTGCCTTTCAATCATATTGTTGAACTCCTTGTTCCTCAGACATTATAAAAATAACCAGCTGTGTTCAGCTTGATGCTACACTTCTGTTCTCCTTACATCATATTCAGTTCATTGGGTGGAAGTGGAGATCTCTTTATGTTTCTTTTGATAATTATCCATGGGCAGTGTCAAAGATACACTCCTGCTCCATTTCATCCCAAGAGTTGCCCTGCCACCCCCTGTCTCTGTCTCTCCCTCTCCCATTTGCATTGTCCTTGGTTCATTATTGTATAACCCTTAGGTCATGTTGGGCTAAAGGGTACAAGCAAATTCCACTTAATCAGAGAAAAAAATAGCCATCGCCATGGGAACCAGAACACCATCCACTGGCCTCAGTGGGTGAAGAAAGGGGCGCTGATGAATCACAGCTTCCCGTGATGGTGGGAAGAACGGCAGCAGGAGGAAGACTGTGATTTAAACCTAACAGGGTGTGTGGAGAATGCTTTGGTAGCACAACAAATAACTTTGTAATTTCATCATTCATCAACAAAGGAGGTTACTATTGATTTGTGGAGGACGAAATGCGAGCCATACATTTCAGTTTATACATCTTGCCTCTGTCTGCCACGTCGGATGAGAATGCCATGGTTAGGTGGGCAAAAAAGATTTATGGCTCATCTTATGACCCACAGAAATACAATCAAATAAGAAAAGAATAAACAGATTGATCTTTGTTTAAAGTTCAATGATTTCTCACACACACACATACACACATACACACATACACATACACATACACACACAGACACACACTGCTTATGTACTTCCACCTTACAGACTTCTATAGCAGGATTTTGTATTTAGTAACTGACTGTTCAAAATTCTTGGAAAAAAGGACATTTTATAGACCTTGTGAGTCCTGTCCACACATGAGGTGCTTTATCAGGTTTTTATCGGTGCAGGACTAGAGCACAATACTAATACCCTCAGTGCAGAGCTGGTTGGTTTGCTTTCGTGCCTGCCGAGACTGGCTAAAACCAGACAGGATACAGAGACAGTCAGACCCTGAATGGACACTGTCAGAGCTAAACTACTTCTTCCAACATAATGGACAGTTTCAGAAACAAATGACTTAGATATATACACTACTATTCAAACGCTTGAAATTATTAAGGTCAAGTAAAGTTTTTGAAAAGAAGTCTCTTATTAGTCTCTTATTTTCACCAAGGCTGGATTATTTGAACAATAATGCAATAAAACAGTAATATTGTGAAATATTATTACAATATTATTAAATGAACTGTTTTCTATTGTAATATATTCCAAATGTAATTTATTCCTGTGATGACAAAGCTGAATTTTTAGCAGTCATTACTCAAGACTTCAGTGTCACATGATCCTTCAGAAATTATTCTAATATGATGATGTGGTGCTCAAAGTTGAAAACAGTTGTGCTGCTTATTACTAAATGAAATACAAATATTTCATGAAAATTGTACGGCTTTACTGCGACATTTGATCATTTAATGTGTAATGGCTGAAAAAATAGATAAATTTAAACGATTTAAAATATTAAACTGTTTTCAACATTGACAATAATGAGAAATGTGAGCACCAAATCAACACATTACAATGATTTCTGAAGGATCATGTGACACTGGAGACTGAAGTAATTGCTGCTGAAAATGTAGCTTTGCCATCAAAAAATAAATTACATTTAATTATTAAATATAATAAAACAAAAAAGTTAATATTTCACAATATTACTATATTTTTCATCAAATAAATGCAGCCTTGGTGAGTATAAGAGACTTTCAAAAACAAGAAAAAATCTTAAAGATTTTAAAAAAGTACAAATATTTTAGGTTTTGGATTTATATTGGTTTTAGGGTCATGAGAACAGTATGTAATATTAATGATACTAATATGGTAAAATGCCAAAGATATATAAAAAGAGAATAATCACAAAACAACATACTTACAGTATATAACTTATACCCTCATTGTGTCAGTATTTGAGATATTAATAATTTCCAACTAAACATTCTGTCTTTATGAAAAGCAGCTCTAAATACAATTTAAAAAATCAGCATGAGCTCTATAGTTTGTTATTTGATGAGCAAGTTGGTGGGGGGGGGGGGGGGGTTGGGGGG
The DNA here is from genome assembly GCA_021397915.2 of Tor tambroides. Lineage (NCBI taxonomy): Eukaryota > Metazoa > Chordata > Actinopteri > Cypriniformes > Cyprinidae > Tor > Tor tambroides. The sequence continues at coordinate 11,082 of JAFVLL020014017.1, read as the reverse complement.
TATGGGAGAAGAGAAATACAGCAATGAAAATCCTGAGTGACACCATTGATACAGAGATGTGGGGAATCATCTAGCATAGTGGAGCTTTATATTTCACAGACAAAAGCAGAGCGAGTAAATTCTTTAGTCACACATTTTTAAAGGCGATTGCAAAACCATCTCCTCCTCACTCAGTAATCTGGACGGCTACATAACATTAGCATGAATATGCACAGACACAAATTCACATTCAGACCAGCTGAGACATGGGTAAAACAATGGCTTTAGTCAGGGTTGGTGTGACGGATTTGGCCTTAAATACTAAAGAAGAAACTGAATACGATGGTGACTGAGGATGAATGGGGTGTTTTAGACTTGCTAAAAATTGGATGTCTCAGATGGGTTTCAGTGTAGCTGTGGGCCATGCAGAGGACACAAGAAAAGTAGAGTCATAAAAATATGCACAGACAAGGAAAAAAACAGTAAAAAGAGTAAATATTCAAAAGGGGAAAGATTGAAAGCTTTGAGGCAATAGACAACTGATCACAACCCACTCAGACAGTCAGTTCAAACCTCTACAAAAACCAAAGGCCATAACGCTGAACTAAACTGATGCAAATGAATCTGAAAAACACCCTGGCTGTAAAAGAGGTAATCTTAATATCAGCTTGCCTGCAGGAACTAGTGCAAATACAATATATAATGTTATGTACATTCAGTGCCTCTTTCTGCTGGTTACATTGTTACACCAGTAGGTGGTGACAAGTGTCTTAAAGTGCCTCTATTATGGATTTCTGAAAATGACCTTTCATGCAGTGTGTAACACAGCTCTAAGTGAATGAAAACATCCTGCAAAGTTTTAAATCTGAAAGTGCACCGTGTATAAAGTTATTGTCTCTCAAATTAAAGAGTCGACTCTGAATCATTGAAACAAGTCATTTTGTAAACGAATTCCAAGCCATTTCATGTTGACATCAACATGAAATATTAGCATATTGCCCGCCCAATTGTTGGCGTTTTCGCGTTGGTCTGAATGAAAATGCAAATTCATTCTTTTCCACTAGGTGCCGCTTTTTGAGCGGTAAAAATACAGTAGCTGTTTCCCCGGTAACGCTGTACACAAAGCAACACTGTGCAGGGTGTGTCTCACACGTCCTGAAAAGTGAAGCTACGGGCTCTTTGATCGCCCCCTGGTGGCTGGCTGCAGTACAGGTCATAAACCCCGCCCTCTCCATGTAAACAAATGGGACTTGAGTCAAAATAAAAAAATAAATTACACTTCTAATACAGTTTTCCGAAATATGGTTTTGGTCATTTAAGGTAGTTGTTATCACGCTGATATATGCTCAATTGTTCGTTTTTGTGATAAGTTTGATTTAAGCTAGTAATTTGATGCTATAAAAACGGGGCATGTCGTCATCGTTGATTGGGTCTGCGGGAGTTTGGGCGGGAGTTTGATACCGCAACTCCACCTCATGACACTACTGCGCAGACTCTGGCTCCAAATGACGTCATTTACTCAAGATGGCAGCAGCCACACTGAGATGCATTGGCTTCACTTTTCTATAGTGGAAGGAATTGGAGACGCATCATCCATCTTTTTTTTTATAGTCTATGCACTGCGCTCACAAACGCAAATCGACCAATCGGACCAATCACTGCAGATTAGCGTCATGCAAAGGAGGGCTTTGGAAAAATGAATCATTGAGCAAATCGCTTGGGAGTCGTTGAGCAAATAAGGTAAAAATAAATGCATATTATAAGACAATGAAAGTGTTTTTTGACCTTGCATGCATGTCAACCTGTTGTTGGGGGCTCCCAAAACCAAAATATGAACCTTTCATTACCCATAATACACTCTTAAAAATAAAGGTGCTTCAAAAGGTTCTTCAAGCAATGCCATAGAAGAAGCATTTTTGGTTCCACAAAGAACCATTCAGTCAAAGGTTCTTTAAAGAACCATCTTTCTTACCTTTTTATAATCGCCACAAAGAACCTTTTGTGATACAGAAAGGTTCTTTAGATGTTAAAGGTTCTTTATGGAACCATTTAGACAAAAAGGTTCTTCTATGGCATCGTGAAGCACCTTTATTTTTAAGAGTGTAGGGGCACTTTAAGTGAATCACTGAATAATTCATTCTATCAATTTCTTCAAGCACGCTGATTCATTCAGGAACAATTCAAGTGACTTGCAGGCTTCTGAATCTCATACTAGCATACTACTCTGACTATTCCTGCCATATAAAGATATGGTAAAAAATAGTAAGAGTAGTATGCATGTGGTTCCGTATTCACAAATAATTTATGAGTGAGTCACTGAATCATTTGGTAACACTTTATAATAACTTTAATTAATAAATCATTAACAAACATTATATAAGGTTTAACTAATCATTACTTTAATATATGTCCACATATCTAGAAATATGAGATAATGTGCTTGTTAATGTCAACTAATGAACTTATTAAACATTACCAAATGATTAACAGATCATTATTTAATGTAAATCGAAATGCTTACAAATGTCATTAAACTTTCAATATGATCATGCATTTTTTTTTTAATCTTCAGATGATTTTGCCAGATGGTTTACAATGATTAAAAGCTTCATTAATAAATTGTTTCATGTCACACATTGTAATTTGGATGCAAAACATGTTTTTTATCACCTCAACACTTACAGTATATTAGTATACTAATGTGTATCATTCAACATAATATTCCTTGAGTCATATGCTGGTATTCGGTAATGCCATATATCACGATAATGAATATGCACGCCACGGTATTGTTATGGTGGGCACTTCAAAATACAGAAAATAATTGTTTATTAAAAATTATTCAGAATTTTGAATGCATTTTAAGAATACATTTCCCATTAACTGGTTAAATGCACAACACCGCTGTAAGCTGCGTCAAAAAGAGGCATGTGCACTCTGATGTAAACAAGCATGGATGAGAAGCGCATGACAGAACACGTGAGAGACGATCTGGATGAAAGCAGCAGCCCCTCACTGCAGAGCAAAGATCCAGGGGGCGGGGTTGGATCCACATCCAGGGGGTGGAGATTGGTAGGTTTAGGGGTGGAGATGGGTGGGTTTAGGGATCAGGGGGTGGAGACAGGTAGGTTTAGGTACATGTAAGGTGGGAGGAGTTGGATCTAGATCCAACCTCGCCCCCTGGATCTTGTGTTCTGCAGTGAGGACCATCTCGATGAAAGCGCACATTCACTCTCTGAGGGCAGATGGCGCTGAACAGCAGAATGCAGCTGTTACCCCGGAAACCCCTTAAAAAAAACAGCTGCTCTACATTCTGAAACGTATTTAAATGATTTAAACAGCCATTCAGATTTTTGTATTCGCTATGGTTGTTCATAATTCATTAGTTAACATGAACACCCAATGAAAAATCTTTCTACACATTCATTAATCTTAGGTCATTCAAATATATAGTAACACGTTGTTCAAAATAATCAAAATAATTATAAACTGTGTGTTACAAACTGTTTTTTTTTAATGAACCCGAGCTAACATGAACTAAGAGTTGTATTATTTTTAACAAAGATTAATAACTTCTGTAGCAAATGTAGCTTTTGCTCATTGATAATGTTAATGCATTAACTAAGGTTAACTAATGAGATCTTACTGTACCATGGTCTTTTAATTCTTTGCACTTTAATCTGTGTAAAATTTTTAACTTTATACATTTTTTGTGTATTGCTTTATTGTTTTTAAATGTTCAGATATTTTTGTTAAAAGAAAAAAAAAATTAAACCTGTTATACTGTATTATGATAACACTTTTTTGCAACTAAATTTCAATATCGTGATAATACCATATACCGTGATAAAAGCATTAGAAATTAATCGCAACATGAAAATTTGATACTGTACATCAACAGGAGGGGGAAAAACTCATTTTCAAGAAAATACTTCATTTATCATTTATCAAAACAATGCAATATAAACAGATTGAATCATGTTCCCTTATAGTAATCAAATTGACCCCTGTACACTGTTGACCCCTTACTCAACCTTAAACCTACCCGTACCATCAAATCTGTCCCTAACCCTACCCGCATCAAACCTCAACAGCAGCAAAGGTGTTGTGCATTAACAAAAGCTTTTAATCATTGTATAACGTCTGTTAAAATCATTTGTAGATTTTCAATATGTGCATGATCATATGAATTAGAAGTTTAATGACATTTGTAAGTATTTCAGTTTACAGGAAATGTTAACTGTTAGGTAATGTTTAATGCATTTATTAGTAAACATTAACAAGCACATTATTTCACGTTTCTAGATATGTGAATATATATGAACTAATGAGCCGTTAAGCATCACATAATGTTTGTTAATGATTTATTAATGAAAGTTATTATAAAGTGTTACCAATCATTTACTCAACTGTTTTTTTTTTCAAAAATGCTGATTGTTTCAGAACACCAACATATAGCGCTGATGTGCTACAGGTGTCGAGTTCGAGACACTTTTGCTTCCTCTCACTATTCACTGTCCTATCAAAATAAAGACAAAAACAAAAAAAAGAAAAGAAAAAAAAAAAGTTTATTCGTTCAGGAATAATACACTGCTGTATGTTGCTCAGAGACAAGCTGCAGCTTTTTTTTCTGTTTCGTTGGAGGATCGAAAACAGACAAAGTAACTGGCATTGAGTTTAAAATGTAAGTTACTTAATATTCTTGTTTATTTAACTTGTGGGAAAGCAATATCACACTCACAATAAGACTGTTTGACCAAAGTTCGAGTTTAACAGTACATTGCACAGGAGGAAAATTAGGTGGGAAGGAAATGTTGAGAAATTTCCCTGCTTATTTAGATGGTAAGCTGAGGTAAAGCTGAGGTTTGACTGTGGAATTTATTGCAAGTGTTTATCAGCATCAGCATGTAATAATAAATTCAAATGACTTCATAAACTCAGTTCTAGAAAGCATGTTGGTATGTGACATAATATTACATTCCAATATCATGTTCATGTTCAGTGTTCATTCCAGTATTACATGCCAAATCCAAGATTAATTTTACATTCACACTACAAAAAACCCTGACCTGTTCAAATCTAATCCTCACGATTGACTGTCAGCACTATTATTTGTGTAGTCTTGGCTCAGAATTGAACTGAGGTGAAAGAACAGATTCAATGATTCAATGATTTGCCCAAGGACTCTGAACACCAGCCAGGACCCATGAACTGCAACCCAGTGGATGTCTATGCAACACTGAAGGCTTCCATTCCTCTTTGGTACTAGACCACTGAACTGCACCATTTGCTTTGGATGGATTAAATAACTCTTGGAGACTTCATTACATCCAACACCTCTTTAAGCACTGGGGATTTCTCTCTGGGATTTCAGTTAATGGTACAGCACTTTCCTTCAGTACTTTGTCATGCCCCACCAGACTTGTGAATCCTGATATGTAGGTCTGCTGCCAGACTCTGGCTTGCATAAGAACTGAGTTTGTGCCAAGGTTCTCATTAGACGAGTTTGATTAGGGATTAAAATCTCAGTGTTGGTTCATAACTTTTTAAAGACTTCAGATGTTCTATGCCATTTCCCAAGTCATTTACTATACATGTTTCTGTAAGTAACATGATCAGGATCTCTTGACCTGGTTCAAAGGAGCTAGATCTTAAGTTATGACAGCATGTTAGTGCAGCTACTGATTCAATGTGAAAAACGACATACACACTGTAGACATTACACTCTTAAAAATAACGGTCCTTTGTTGCCATCAGTGTTTCTATGAAGAAACTTGAACATCCATGGAAATGCAAAAAAGGTTCTTTATAGTCAAAAAAGGTTCTTCAGATTTTTAAAACGTTCTTCAAATGTTTTTTTTTAGGAACTGTTCACTGAAAGGTTCTTTGGGGAACCAAAAATGGCTCTTCAATGGCATCACTGCAAAAACACCCTTTTGGAAACTTTATTTTTAAGAGTGTATGTTGTTTTAAAAAGGTTTGTGGAAATTTGGGGGTGGGGAAATCACAAATCACAAAAAAAAAGACATAACCTAACATAATTATGTTTTGCAATCTCGTACAAGAAAATCATATAAGTTTGGAAAGGCATTTTTGGGTGAACTATAACTTTAAACCAATATTCAGCAACCTGACTATTGGGTTGTGCTTTTATTGAGGTTTGGGAATTAATTTCACCAACTTTTGTTGTTCGTAATATACCTTTTTATGTGTTAACATGATCTTCTTAGTTCTGCTTGAGGACATTTTTTCACTTCCTGGCAATACTTAATCATTAATCTTCACCAACTTCTTCTGACATCGAGGTATTAAGAGATCAGCATGTGCTCTTTTAGTGCCTGCTGAAAGAAAGAGCTGTTGCAGACAGAAGAGGTGCATGATCAAAAGGTAATCACAGCAGTCCCTATCATCATTTAAAAATGCCCACTTTATTTAATGAACTGATTCCGTCCTAGATCAGCATTATAATTGGTGTCTGAGTGTTATGCTCAATTTTAAACATAACATCCTCCCTTTGTTCAGCTAACAATATTACTGATTGGTTTTTAATCAAAGCTTAGAAACAGGAGAGTGTTCATTTATTTTTAGTCACATACTCCATATAATATACCATTTCACTTAAAACTTTCAGCTACATAAACTTTTTGCCACTTTTTCTGTTTGCAAGCCTCTGATTATGCTATAACTGAATGAAGATAATGGGCAGGTTCTCTAATTTTACAGAACTTTTAAGTTTGGATTATGAACTGATCCTGTAAATTGCTTGTGAGATCATCAAACAGAACAAGAAAAGATGTTTTGAAGTTGAAAATGTATTGCAACATTTGAAACATTAAAAATATAAATGTAACCACAAGAGTGTTACAGACGATAAAAGAGCAGCGAGAGAACAAAAATTAATAGAAGAATGAGAACAAGCAGAGAATTTTCTAATACTGACACAAAAAGGACAGGTTTATTATGATTTATGCGCTGCACCAGAAGCAAAAGCCGCTAAATAAGCTGCCAATCAATTACGATTTTGGAAATTATTAGAGTTGATTCACTTTGAATATCTTGTGAATTGCATTTTTGCATATTGCTTAGTCACTTCCTAATTTCCAAATCTCTGTGTCACTTGTAGCTTCTTCAATCTCACACATTATTGCGAACATTAATGTGAGCAAATTATTCTTAGGAAGCTTCTCAGTTAATAACCCCAACATCCGTCTAGATCTGTTTTTGGCCATCCTTTGAAAATGACCAATAAATGTTCCGGCATGTCTTAGCAGAAGTGCCATCAGAGCATGAGAGCGTTCATAACTTCCTCTATGCAGAGTAAAAAGGCTGTGATGGAAATGGTAATGTCTTCCCCTCCAAGCGAATCCATGAAGGGGAGTCAAAGCAATTCGATGAGTTAATGGCACTAAGGTGACTCTGTGCAGAAGGAAAAGCAGCTCCCATCGGTTAGGGCCACAAAAGGTGGTTTTTGCAGGAATTGCAAGCACACGCAGCACTTTCCCACCTTTTAAATGAGTCTGAACACTCCATCCATCTTCATTACAGACTGTACAGAGTTTCATGACCAATGATTTTTCATCAGGACTCCAAATGGTATTTAGGTCATATTGCTTGATGAATCTGATGCATGTTGCATGGATACAACTAGGTTTTGCTTTATCTGAATATTGTGACATTATAGTGTCCATTATAGTGTGGCAAGTGAGTAAATATTTGTTCTGTTTGAATTCTACTTTTCTACCTTCTGTTTATTCTTCCAATACAACGTAAATCACACATTGTCGTGACGTGGCACATTTATTTTGCAGATGCCACATTGTGCATGCATTAAGCGGGACTAGTGGGATAGTTTACCCAAAAATTATAATTTCTGTAATAATTTTCTTACCCTCACGTTGTCCCAAACCTGTATGAATTTCTTTCTTCTGTGTTACACAAAAAACAATATTTAAAAGTGCTTCAGTGTTTTGTCCCTATACAATGTAAGTACTTTGAACATTAATATTCTTTGGTATTCTGCAGAAGAAAGTCAGTCATACAGTTTTAAAACAGCCTAAAGAGAGTAAATGGTGACAGAATTTTCATTTTTGGGTGAAATATCCTTTTAAAAAGTGTCCCATTTAAAAGTCAGCTGGTTTGGAGTCAGACCTTCATCATTTCATGATCCCTTTTCTCCGTCCCAAGTACATTCTGGCCTCACTCCAATGAAATAAAAGCCAAAAATCTTCATAAATAAATAAAAATATATGCCACTTTAATGTCACTAGATATACAGTGAAAGCTCATAGCCTTGAGGCAGGTGACATCTTCGATAAACACAGGTAGAAAGGTGCCCACTGCTCTCGTCAGCTTGCTTCAGCCGGATCAGAGCAGACAAACCTGATGCCTGGTGTCAGGTCTGTTAAACACCTGAAAGCTCCTCATTCCCTGCAGGGCAGGTACGGACAAACTGGCTGGGGAGTGTTTCATTTGTCTGTTTGTTTATGCACACAGGGACTATAGCTCTGTATGTTTGAGTCTGTTAAATATGCTTTAGAGGACAAGCTGCTGTGCTGGGCAGTGAGGTGTGAAATATTAAAATAATTTTTCTGGCAAATTGCTCCTCTCGGGTGCAGACGGGGGACCGTTTTCTTTGTGACTGATACAGGGGCAGGCATTTCAGTCCAAGTACGCTCGCTCCTATGTGGCCGCTAACATGAGAAGGTCCGCAAGGTCCTGCCTGATGAGCATTAACCTTCATTTGCATATCAACTGAATTTAAAATGCAGGCCTTGGAACCCAGCGCTGGTTTTTCAAAAACAAATGGCGAACGCAGCAGGGAAATGGAAGAAAGTAGCTTAGAGGTGAAGAAAAGGACTGAGGGTGTCCAGAAGCTTGAGGGATTGCTTATTATGGCTCATTCTCCTTTCCTCAACAGTGAAAATTTGGACCTTTACTGTGTTTTAGAGGCCCTACGGAGAAGGTTTGGGCACTAGAAAAAAGGGAATTAAAATTCTACCCTTAAAAAAAAAAAAAAAAAAAAAAAAAAAAAAAAACCTTGCTCACATCCATTGTCAAGAAGCCTCAACTGAATTACCTCATTATATAAAGCTTGAGTTACACCCTGGCACTTCTACTAGTAACATCACATCCTACTACAAAACCTTATTATGTATCCATACATCAAAGGAAGTGTAAGCAGTAGTAATTAATGACTGTTATAAGCCATTATCTCTTGCAATTGATAATGACATATTATCATTGCTATTTATGCAAATATTTGAACTGTTTTATCTGACATCCAACTTTTGCTGACCCCATCCTGCTCAGTGCAATAAGGACAGTCTGATATTATACATCAGAAAAATTAAACAAATTGTTTAAGCACATTGTCCAACAACTTCTGCTGTGCGCCTGCATCTTAGGGACCAGTGCCAAACACAGCAGTGTACAGAGGCAGGACAGAGAAGACAGATGGTTTGCACGGCATAAAGGATGTCATCTATGTCAAGATGCATCTCGGCACGGTGGGGGGAGGATGGGGATCTACAACATCTCTTATGAGCTACTTACAATGCTGTTCTGACATCTCTACATCGGCGGGTTCTCTCCAATTCAAACTCACAGATTGTGATTCACAGCGCCAGGCAGGTGATTCCCTCAGTGATCTAAATTCATACCTTCACTGAAGCAATTCCCGCAGCAATCTGGAGGTGCATGACGAGGCAGTGCGTGATAAGGTTAAATGCTGGTATATTCCCATCCATACTACCACTAATGAAGCCATTCAGAGGAGAAACATCTTCAAACTATTGAGTAATATTTCATGTTGTATTGAATGAGCTCCATCTGAGCTTAAGATTTTCCTGTAGCAGCCTAAATGATAGATGAAAAAGGCAAGTTTCTGAAAAGTCACTCCGTGGTAACACTTTAGCCAATTATTAACATACTGGCTGTTTATTAGTACACTGTAAAAAATCCAATTAACAAAATGTTGGAAGGGCAAAAATATTTAAGTTGAACTAATTTTATTGCTTGGGCTTAGTTGAGAAGACATATTATATTAAGTCTGCACAAATATATATTAAAAACATGGTTATTTTGAAATCCAGTCAACATTCAGAATGCTAAATGTTGACTAAACTAATAAAAATAAATCCAGCCAACACTGGGATCATTCTGCACGTGCACGTGCCTGAGTAACTTCGCGGGAGAAACAGCGCTGCCATCTTGTCAAGTTCAGGCGTCCGGTAAGTCAAGTAACGTTAACGTTACACTGAATAAATATTTGTACTTGACATTAGACTGAATATATCAAAGCGTTTATTTAAAAGGTGTAAATGTTTTATTTAAAATGTATATATTTATACACAAACGTACAACATATATAAAAACATCGAATAAGCGTTGTATGATATGTCTGAGGGAAATTTAAGTGAAGGGAATGCGGTCTTTCCACCTTGTTTAATCCATAAAACACTTAATATCAAAAGCTGTGTTACTATAATGAATTTTAGCTCATTTTGGCGTGTTGTATATTTTTGTGTTTCTGTGACGTGAAAAGATATGAAGAGATCGCGCTGTCTTTCTCTTTTATAAGCCATTATGCTTAATGCGACTAACGTTAACCGAAGTCTATTAAACGTGTAACTTAATGTAAACCACAGTAATGCGCTCATATGAAGTTAACATGGGCGTGTTGAATGGGGTTTTGAGTGTAAACTTATGCAATTGTCTCGTGAAGTAAAAAGAGGACATTAAACGTGACTAACAACAAGCCACGGTGAAATGTCGCTCTTTTTAAACAGGGCGGATTAACGTTACACGGCGTTTCTGTTCTCGTGAAGGCGCTTCGTTCCGAACGAAAATGAACAACCGAATCGTTTCACAAGGCCATTTGAAGCGTCTCAGTCAGTTCCCTAGGTAGTGAATCACTAGATAGTGCACACGAGTCCCTGCACTGGGAAAGACCGTGGCTCAGTAAACACTGGGACAACTGATCAATCAATTTGTAAAATGTCACCACTGGTATTTATCAACAACAGGCAGGACCGTTATATTTTGATATTATTTTTATGCTATTTGAGGTAGCCCTATAATATGAAATGTACATGTTCTATTACA
>JAFVLL020014016.1:0-46502 GCA_021397915.2 Tor tambroides | reverse complement strand
AAAGATAAACCCGACCCGAGACAGACCCGATGAAATTATACCCGAGTCCGACCCGACCCGACCGCATTTATTTTCGAACCCGACTGGACCCGAACGTAAACGGCATTGACGTGTGCACAGCCTGCAGCCGCGCATCGGTCCGGAAAAATCCCGGGGTCCTGCTGACTGATTTGGCCGCTGCTCCAATACTTTCATTCAGTTTATTTACTTATTAGCCTATTACTTTATATGTTTTGCCTGCCTGATGGATACATGTTATTTCTGAGTTTGGCTTTCAGTTGTAACCAGTGGATTTGAAATATAAACGTGATAGTTTTATAAAAATTAAATCGATAGGTTAATAAATCATCGATTTGCTAGTTTTGTCTGCAACGTTATTTACCTCATCTCCGGTGAAGAGCTTCTGCACACAAAAAAAGAAAAGCCTTGCATTGACACGCAGCGTAATGAAGTAAGTGGGTTTCCTGATGGATCTCATATCTATAAGAGGCATTTCTGAGGTTACAAACGTATGTTCCTTTTTTACGTGCGTTTCTCAAAAATGAACTTAACATGAACGCACAAGTAGGCTGTGCATCCGGGACAGTAAAAGAATTCGGGTCTAATCGGGTCCATTGGGAAAAAGCACATTTATTTTAATTACTCGAGACCCGAGGCTGCTAAAACCGAACCCGACCCGTGTCCGAGGCACTCGTAGAAGTTTTGGACCGAACCCGCTCGGGTCTCGGGTCGGACCTCGGGTTTTCGGATCCAAGTGGACCCGTGAAGACCTCTAGTGTGCACGACTCCAGCCCAATGCTCTCGGCGGCCCAGGAAAGCATGGCCGTCAGCTCTGGGTCCGATTTGGCGGTGAACGCGACACCCGAGGGGGGCAGCCCCGCCGAATCTTCATCCTCAGAGGACGATTGCCCATCCCCCGATGCTGCGATCGACATCTAATCATCTGTTGGAGCGCCGAATGAAACGCTGGGAACGCCGTAATACGGCACAGCAGAATCACCGGGAGTCGCACAGAACAGCTGCTGCGAGAGGAGTGAAAGGTCGAATTTAACTTATGCGCAAAATTGGAATATTGCATAAAACATTTGCGAACAAGCACCATTTCCATCCAACGAGTCAAAGAGAACAAAATCGTCACTTCCTGATCAACTGGCACTATAAATCACTAAGAAAAGTAGGAGAAGCTACTGAATATAATAATTTTCATATATAATAAATTACTTGCGCCTCAGAGCGAGCAGACGAAACACAATGAATGCGGTCATTGCTTTCAGTGGTGGATGCTGCTGTTTGGGAAAGCAGTCGTGTAAGACATTTCTGGTAGGCAATTATACAGAAATACTTTGATGACAGACTTTGCTCATAACAACATTTCAGATGCTGTGGAATGAGATTGGTACACTGGTTAGTCAGGTTTTGCTGTCTCATAGTGCAAAGTCACATGACTTTTTTGATGCACTTGGAGGAATTTATTCACAAAATGCATTTCCATCTCTCATTATTTGCATTAACCCTTTTTCGCACAAGTCAAAAACCACCTCAATCGAGTGTAAAAACTTTTTTGCAAATTAAGGAATTTTATTACAACCCGAATTCCGGAAATGTTGGGACATTTTTTAAATTTGAATAAAATGAAAACTAAACGACTTTAAAAACAAATGAGACAATATTTTATTCAGAATAGAACATAGAGAACATAACACGTTTAAACTGAGACATTTTACACTTTTATCCACTAAATGAGCTTATTTCAAATTTAATGCCTGCTGCAGGTCTCAAAAAAGTTGGTACCGGGGCAACAAAGTGCTGAAAAACCAAGAAATTTTGAAAGATTCAGCTGGGAGAACATCTAGCAACTAATTAAGTTAATTGATATCAGGTCTGTAACGTGATTAGCTATAAAAGGGATGTCTTAGAGAGGGAGAGTCTCTCAGAAGTAAAGATGGGCAGAGGCTCTCCAATCTGTGAAAGAGTGCATAAAAAGATTGTGGAATACTTTAAAAACAACGTTCCTCAACGTCAGATTGCAAAGGCTTTGCAAATCTCATAATCTACAGTGGATAACATCATCCAAAGATTCAGAGAAACTGGAGAAATCTCTGTGTGTAAGGGACAAGGCCGAAGACCTTTGTTGGATGCCCGTGGTCTTTGGGCCCTCAGACGACACTGCATCACTCATCGGCAGGAGTCTGTCATTGACATTACTAAATGGGCCAACGAATACTTCCAGTAACCACTGTCGGTAAACACAGTCCACCGTGCCATCTGCAGATGCCAGCTGAAGCTCTATCATGCAAAAAGGAAGCGATATGTGAACATGGTCCAGAAGCACCGTCGTGTCCTGTGGGCCAAGGCTCATTTAAAATTGACTGTTTCAAAGTCGAAAAGTGTTCTACGGTCAGACGAGTCCAAATTTGACATTCTTGTTGGAAATCACAGACGCTATGTCCTCCGGGTTAAAGAGGAGGGAGACCTTCCAGCGTGTTATCAGCGTTCACAGGGCTCTAGACTCATTCTTCCCACTGGCCGCACTTTTGCGACTAACTTTCTCAGCACCTAATTTGGTCACAATTATTATTATTTTTTTTTTGCTACAACATTTGATTAATCAGTGCATGCTGATGAACTTTTATTAGTTTTATTAGTTTATAATTATATGGTAACGAAAGTGTTCAACATTCAACCCCTTCTTTTTCATCAGTATTATTTGTGATTTAAATTTTGTGAACAGGAATTCCTTTTTTCGTGCGCTTTCACTTTCAAATTCGCAATCTTGGTGTCACGTTTTATAAGAAACGTTAAAATGGTCTTTTTTTGCTTTATATCTATACACCTTTCACTTTTTAAAACTAAAACAAAAGATGGATTCATTGTTATTCTTAATTAAAAAGCACAACAACAATACGGTAAATATTTGCTACAGCATTAATTAATCTTTGTTAATATTAGTTATCAAAACTAAATTATATCAAATTATATGTCCATCAAATTATATTAACAGATGCAACTTTTGATTTTAATAATGTATTAGTAAATGTTAGAATTAACAGTAACTTTGATTAATAAATGTTTTAGAATTATTTTTAATTGTTAGTTCATGTTAACGAATGTAGCTAACTATGTTAACAAATGGATCCTTATTGTGAAGTGTTACCTAGAGACGTAATTGCTGCAATTGGATTGCCAGATTCAGTTTAGCACTGTAATATGCCTATTTTATAAATATCAAAATAGTTCTGAAAATTCTACAAATATTGTATTGTTTTTGTCTAGTAGTAGCTTAACTGGTAGATGTTGCAAATATTTTATAATTATCAGTGACTTTTTGGTTGAGACTTTTGGATGTTTCCTTGTCTGGTGCCTGATATGACAGCTCAAGATGGTCACTAGTGAAGGGCATGTGGCTGCATTATTATGTTATTATATATGATGTTTTAAGAGTTCCTGTGGTGATTGGTCACATGACATTTATTGCGCACATGACTGGCTTGTAAAAGCCTGTAGCCAAGAAATAAGCACCCATGATCAAGCTACTTTGTCGCTTAAATGCTTCTTTTTTCGTTATGCTCTTCTGGGTCTCTCTCATTGCCTTAATTTTCGTCTATTTTTTCTCTTCCACGTACATTCCCCCTACTGTTGTTTATGTGTTTATGTATGTGTCTCATCAGATTGGATATAATGCTGCTGCAAATTGCATGAAGCAAATATCTGACCGTCACCCAACGTGTGTGTATGTGTGTGTGTGTCTGTGTCAGAGAAGAGAGCATGTCTGCACTGTCAGTCGCATTGGCCTCTTAAAGAGATACCTCTGCTTTTCTGCTGTCTCTTTCTGCAGTGCCGCCCTCTCTCCTAATCTCTCACTCACCTACTTTCGCTGTCTCTCTCTCACTGCGGCTCGTCTTTCTGCAGATCTTGCGTTCTTTCAGCCTGTGTGTGTGTGTGTGTGTGTGTGTGTGTGTGCGTGCTTGTGTGTGCGGAGGGATGGAGTCAGAGCAGGTTCATGTTGTGCTAGCAGTGAGTCAGACTATTACAGTCTACGTTTGTCTTTGAGACCGGCCTCCAGTTTGAGGCTTATCTAACTAAAACAGGAGGAAGACACCATAGAGAGGACTGGTATTCTGTAAGTCACAGCTTGGAGAGACTAGTTTGTGTGTGGTTTGTTTCAGGTTCTTATCTGTCAATAACCCTGTGTGTTTTTTTCTAGGCTGGTTTGGGGACTTTGTCTGTCATGCAAGACCTGAGGAGCGAATCGGAACGTCTCAATGAGGTCAAGGGTCATTTGGAAATTGCCTTACTGGAGAAACACTTCCTACGTAAGTACTGGAAGGATGTCTGTGCTTGTATTCTGTTTATGATATACGGAGTATAAAGCTGAACTAAAGTTGGGATGCCCTTTATGTATATGTACAGTGTTTCATTTATATCTACAGGTTATGAAGTAGTAATAGTTGGTTCAGCATGCGTTGCATACCATGTCAAAAATTTACCGTGGTATGATATGATCCTTTTCAGTACCTGACCCAAATGACAGTGTGCTGAGAAGTTTAATAGCAGTACTATAGCATACTTCCACAGTTTTTTTTTTTTTTTAATTTGTTTGATTTATGAAGCCTTTACTATAATGACCATTATTCTAAAAAATACTTCTGGCCAGGGTGAAAAAGTAACTAGGGTTTGTGACAAAAACGCTACTGGAAATGACTGATATTTAACAGTTTGTTGGAAAAATGCCACCATACTCAATTCCTTAAGGTTGGTTTTATAATGCTTGATATATTTCATGATATTTTATTCTAGGGCTGTCTCTTTGTAAAAGAAAGATTTGTTCAGAATTTCATTTAATTAATTCAGTAGAGCTTTTGTCCTAAATTGATGAGATTTTCATGAAAGAAAAATAACTTCATAAAAATGTCCCTGAAATTCTGTTTCAGAGGTCAAATATTTCATATAAACACTCATTACATAAACATTTCTTACATTATTTCTAACTTTG
Source organism: Tor tambroides (assembly GCA_021397915.2). Classification (NCBI taxonomy): domain Eukaryota; kingdom Metazoa; phylum Chordata; class Actinopteri; order Cypriniformes; family Cyprinidae; genus Tor; species Tor tambroides. The sequence goes on along the minus strand of JAFVLL020014016.1, from coordinate 41,509 downwards.
CATTCTTGTTGGATGAGCCATACTTAAAACCGCTGTAAAATAGCCGATATATGCTCACCTCTGAGTTTTGAAGACTTTTCTTTATTATAAATATTGTGTTTCAGTTTAAATCCAGGGCTCAGTAATGATTCAACACTTGTTTGTTCTTGAAGGTCTCAGTGCATTTTCATGTAGGTGAAGTATGTTAGATGTTATAGCCTTCAGTTTTGTGAATGGCCACAATTTCCTGTATCTTGACAGTGGGATTGTGTTTATGTGGTTGGTTTAATGAAAGAGATACACTCATATGGTCATTTTACCACATTGCTTAAGGCTTGTTCACACAAAAACAATTGGTGCAAACTAATTACAATTCTTACCCATTTTTAGACTACTTAGCCTGTTTAAACTGAGTGTGTGGATGTGTGTGAGAAAAAAATCTTTTAGATACTTGTGTATGGGTGTTGTTATGAGTGAGCATTTGCTATCTTTTTATGTGACAAAATGTCAACACTATGATAGTAAAACTTAAAACACCTACATTTGGGACAAAATGTTCTTGCTGCAGTTCCCATGAGAAAAACTGTTTCCTAACGGAACTAAATAATGTCTTCATTAAAGGAATTGTTCAGCCAAAAATGAAGCTTGTCATGTTGATCCGACTTTATTCTGCCGAAGAAATAGAAACTGAAGCTTTTTAAGCTTTAAAAAAAGATGTAAAAGCAGCATACAAATATGATACAAGTCATCCACGTGACTCTACATAGAAAGCCTTCTGAAGTCTTCATTGTGAGGAACAAACAAAATTCAACGTTATCACCGATAATCCTATTATTGAACTGCTGAAAACTGAATCTTTGAGTCAGTTTAAAAAAAAAAAAAAACTGATTCAGAAAATGTATCTGTTTTGTGAACTAGATCAACTGATTCACTGAAGACTGCATGATTCATTCACAATAGGGCATCACTTCTCTCATGAATGGCTGAAGAGAACTTAGGCTGATCTTAGTATTTTCAGTGAATAATGACTGAAATATTTTGTATGGCTTCTGAAGACTTTAGTACATGACTTGCTTTTATGCCTTTTTTGAAGCATGAAAGCCTATATGGAAGACATACTGAGAAAATATGTACCTTGGCTTGAATATCCTTTGATTTGCTCTGGATAAAAAAAAAAATACATCTGCCAAATGCATAAAATGTTAAATGCAATGTGTCTGTAAGGGTTAGGCGTATAGACAATATAATTAGCTCAGTGTAAAAACAATAGATATCAATAAGCAGTTTCTTCCATGACAGTAAAAACAATTAAAACATGCGTGTGTGGGGGGATATGATCATTGTGTCCATCACAGCTACAGTAAACATTGAAATGACATATGAACAGCAACTGAAGGTCATTAGTGAACGACACAGTCACAATCAGCTGTTATATAACCCTAAGCGTGCCACTGTCAGCAGACTCCCACACACAGGAGAACCCACACATGAGCTCTGCAGAGGGAGTGAGACAGCACACACAAGCTACAGGAAAATGAATGGGAGAGAGATATAAAATATGAAGCAGGATAAGGATTATGGAGGGAAGCTGCTAGAGCATCAAGCAGAATTATAGTCGTGTCTGTGACCTCTGATGTGTTTCCTTTAAGAGATGTAGCACATATATGTGAATGGGAGAATTTTTAATGCTAGAAATTACAATGTTGTAGTCTTATCTAAAAAAAATTAAATAAGTTCACTGTTTATATATAGGCAGTGTTATGAATGGAAGTCTTGTCATACAATCTAGTTTGTTCACTCTTGAACATGCATGACATTAGCTGGACCAGATAACAGTTTTTATGTGATTTGTGCCAAAGATTTTTATGATACCATTATTACTAGTGGCCGATACCATTATTGTTGTTGCCGATTAATCGGCACGATAACCGATTGGTGGCAAAAATCCATATACTGATAGCTTTTCCGGGTTGCATCCAACCTAGTTATCATTACTGGTATAATCCACTAATTCTTCTTTTATGTTTCTTGGACAAGATAATCATGGGTTTCCCTGTTCTGTTCATTCAACTAAGTACATTTATTTTACATTCATGCATTTGACTATCCAAAATGACTTACATTTCCTGGAAGTTGAACCCATGATCTTGCTGTTACGAGTACCATTATCTATCAGTTACGCTACAGATATTATTAATGGGAGTGTGCTTTTGACATTGGTGGGGACGAGCATGACCCCCCCCCCCATTATTGTTAATGTAGCCAACATAATTACTTCATCCTCACTGTCGGTATATATGATTTATATAGCGAGCTTATAGTCATAGATCACGCTTTTTTCCATTTGCTCTGTTTTGTCAAACACCGTATTTTAAACTCATTGACGCAACTTTGTTAATTCCTGAAGCAAACTTTTATTTTAACTGTTTTGGACTGCTGTGAACTGGATGCAATACCTGTGAGTTGTTCTAAATGCGGCTGCACTTCTCCTCCAGTGTGCAACCTATTCTTACTCTGTATACATACTGAAGTGAACTGAACTGAACTATTTAAACTGAACTGAGCTGGACGATGACATCACTGAATTCAATAATGAAATGCCTTGCCTTTAACTGAAAATTGAGTGTTTAATCTTGTCATTTTACATTATTTACACACTATTTTCCTATTTTGATATTGGAAAGTTGCTTTGACACAATCTGTATTGTTAAAAGTGCTATATAAATAAAGGTGACTTGACTTGACTTGACTCAGTCCATGTTACACATATACATATACATGAATGAATGAATGAATGATGCATTTATATAGCGCTTTATTGTGTATTGCCATACACCCAAAGCGCTTTACAATCAAGTGGGGGGTCTCTCCTCAACCACCACCAGTGTCCAGCATCCACTTGGCTGATGCGACGGCAGCCACGGGACAACGGCGCCAGTACGCTCACCACACACCAGCTACAGGTGGAGAGGAGAGGGAGTCATAGAGCCAATCAAGTGGATGGGGATTATTAGGATATATATATTACATTTTTTAAGCAAAATTATTGCTAGGGTCAATTTGGTAGTTGCTGGATATTGGTAGGGGCGTGTCCCTGGCGTCCCCCCTAATTCTATACCCCTGGCAGTGTGTGTGGAACAGACGCTGAGTGTGATCCCCCGCCGCTGACATCAATTCCCACATATGACTGAGAGTCTATTTTTAAGTGTGTGTGTGTTTATCCCGTGTGTTCCCGTCTTATAGCTCTGACCCATTTAACACAGCATTATAAGTCATCACAGAGTAGTTGTGCTGACATCACAGACATTTCCAGTTACACTTATTGTTTCAGTATTTTTCTAGAACTTAGATATATACATAACGCAATTAAGTTTAAATATGATATGATCATTTTTTGGAAGGGGGATTATGGCTCCATTTGTTGCTGTATTTTCAAAATTAGTCCATAATATGTCTACAAATTCAGTTTATTTGTAGATACATTTTTTCTTACATTTGTATGATAATGTAATATGTAAATCCTATACTCAAAACATTACTGTACATTATTACCTTTCTCAGTATCAAGTAACTCTTGCTTTATATTAGACATCTGTATGAGGAAAATAATTCTGTATTATGAGATTACAAGCCACAGTCTGTGTACTGTAGTGAGGTTGTAGAATAGAACCACAAGTCTGAGACCACTAATAAAGAAGGTTTCTATTTATTTATTTTTTTCTAATGTAATACGTTTTATACATCTTATATTATCAACAGTAAAAAGAAAACCAGAAATATTTGTGAATTTCAGAAGGTCTTATTATTTAGTATGTCTCACAAATTTGCTTATTTGATTAGTGGCCTACGAAGAGGTTTGCATTACATTTTGGATCTTAGATTCAATGTGGTGATAAACTTTTGAACCTCACTGTACCTTTGTTTCTGATATGATTTATAGACTTTATTGAGGCATGGCAGCATGTGTGTGTCTGCTGTAGTGTCATATTTCTTTGTCCATTAGGGTTAAGTAAAGAGATTAAGAGATGAAAAGTTCATCGCCTTCTCTCTGGCAGCACATACCGAACACAAACAAAACCCACACATGAAAATGTTGATTCAACCATATAAATCAGACATATTTCAGTTTAAGATATATTATGTGAAAATTGACTACATTTAAGCTGAATGCTAAGCTTCAGGGTTGAAATATTTATCTGAACTGCACACTGTTTAGATATATATTCTTGTTTCAAAGTGCACGAAAGCCCAATTGTCTGGGACACAAAGAAAATCCAACCATGATTTATCTGAGGCCTCGGTTTTAAAAACTACCGTTCACAATATTCATAACACATGTGTGGGAATAAGTGTTACATAATAGTTCCTAGTGAATACACATAAGAGCTGAGGATTCCTTTTCCTGCATTATTTACTCTCAATCTCCCAGCTTAACACCGGACTCTAAATTAGCTATTCTCTTTACTGTTATTTTTATCCCATGTTTTCTGTCTCGTATTTCCCTTTCCTCCCTCCCCACAGTAGACAACATGTTTTGTTAGGTTTCCAGAAAGAAATTAGAACAGGCCAGAAACATCATTTATAGTTTTTGCCAAAATTGATTAAAGGGGTCAGGAACTGCCTTTGTTTTTCTTTGTTTCTTTGATTTTATTGACTCGGAGGTAAACACCCACTGCTGTGATTGGCTAATAGTTGTGTATGTTTGACAGCGTACATTCCTCATAGATGGACGCTGCTGTGATTTAGGTCAAAACTGCATAACTCAATACATATCAAACGATCTGTAAGAAAAGACAACGCAATAGTAACCACGTAATGAAAACACACTTGTGTTGCGACATTACTGTCAGATCCAATATAGTCGCACAGCATCCTCTTTTAGTTTCAGTCTTTTTGAAAATACCGTGTCGAATTGTGCCTTGTTTGAAAACGAATCTGCGGTAAAATGAAGTGAACAAAGGACAAAGTTCTTACTGACGCGGTCTTATCTTCTTTTGTGTTCAACAAGAAATTTATACAGGTTTGGAGCAACATGAGGGTGAGTAAATGATGACAAAATTTCATTTTTGGGGAAACTATTCCTTTAACACCAGAAGAAGCAACTTTTGTTTTACACAATATAACAGCAACCAAATATCAGTAGAGTTCTGTTTTGTTTTACATGATCCATGCATTATCGTATTGTGAATTTTGTAGTGAGTATGAATTTCACTGTAGTGTTTAACAGTGTCCATCCACTTTTTCAACAGGATTGGTTCCTGAAGTATTTTTTTCCATTCATTTCCTCCATAGGGATTTTATATATATATATATATATATATATATATATATATATATATATATATATATATATATATATATATAAAGTCTTTGTTAAATGCCATGAACCAAGCCAATCAGTCTCAAGCTGAAGCATAACATTGCACACTTGAATTTGAAGCAAACAAATATTTGAAAATTGTAATAAATGAATAAATAAATAAATAAAATACAAGACTGCATACTTCACAGCTGTAATGAGGGAAAGAACTAGGATCCCATGAAACATTGCGAATGATATTAATCTAATAAAAAAATGACAGAGAAATATAAAACAATTCATTATAAAATGTTGGGAAGTTGACTTGATTATGTCATTTGCAGTGCTCAATGGCAGCATACAGAACTAAAGAATGTTTTTAGCAAATTATACTTGTTTTGACTCTGATTGGTGGGATTTTGCATCATGCATCATGCAGTTTTTCACCAATAATTCCACTGTGAAACATGATTATTTCAAAAATAAATTGAAGTAATGCAGGCTGGCGGCTTAAACAGAAGCCAGTACCATCAACTAACAGCCTCATAGCTCACATAGGTAGGTAGGTCTAAAGGTTTATCGTTAAAAATCAATTTCCCTATGGAGAGAATTAATGCTGTTTTTGCATGACTGTTGCACTCTATTACTATTGCTTACGATTATCAATAGTGATTTGAACGAACTAAAGTAATACATTTCAACACATAATTTGTTTTGCATTGTTTGTGCTACAGACATTGTTGATGAGAAGTGCACAGTTAGACTTACAGTTTTCACCTTGCAGACAATAAAATGGATTAAACTGAAAGAGGGACCCAAATCACATGTTGGTTTCAGAATATGAATAATCCCTAGCAATCACTCAGAACCTAGTAGCCACGTAACAATGCACTAGCAAAATTTCACAAAAATTTCACCTTAACACCTACAAACCAAAACCTGTCAATAGCCCAGCATAATCATGGTGGCTAGTTTTAGGGGCAAACACCTCTCACATATCTTTAGAAATGTAAAAATGTAATTTTCTCTTCATAAACTTCAAAGTGATAAAGCATTATTGGTTGCTTGTCAGATTTGTCTCTTCATTTTGGCCTTGACTTATAATTAGTATGACAGTGGTGCCGCTGGCAGGAACTGTGACAGCCTGTAAAATATCAGCTGAAGAGCGGGACAGAATTAGGCCAGTGAGTGGGCCAACATTGATCCAGAGCTCTTTACACAGAGACTAGATAGATAGAAGAGAATAAAACCGCAGAAAGAGAAAATGAGGATGTTAAAAGAGATTAATATATGAAAATGACTTTCATTATACCTCTAAAAACTCAGTAGTCTTGGTAATTTGCCCCCCTGGAAGAGCCCCACACATTATAGTGATAAATGGTGGTTCAGATGGCCTCATCCTGCTGGGGTTTGCTGCTATATACAGAAACAACGTGCCAATGTCATTTCCCTCAGTACTCCTCCAATTTTGTTCCTCCTAAACTCTGAGAGACTGTCTCTTATTTACTACACCCACACCCTCTCCTCCGCTTTCTCTTCCTTTCATGCAGGTTACCATGCGACAGCGGCATTCAGTTAGGGGTTTATTGTTGCTCTGAAAGGCTGCCGCTGACTCAGAGAGAGAAAGCTTATGTTTCCTCTCAGAGGAACGAGAGGTTCACTGCTGTGAAAGGCAGAACACATCACAGTACAACAATACCCCAACCATGTCTCAACCCTAGGCTCGCAAAACCAAGAACGGTGTCTTAAAGATCTCACCATGAATAATTAAAGATGATGACAGAATAGTCCATTCAACCATTTATTATAGTTTACTGGAATATCGTTGCAATCTTAATAATGGATAATGTCTCAATATCAATTTCCAAAGTATTCAAGCGCCAGACCCCCTAAAACCTAGACCAATACCAGAGTCCCTAGTAGACTGAAAACTATGTCAAACTCTTAGGTCCCACTTTATATTAAGTAGCCTTATAACTACTATGTACTTACATTTATATGAATCATTTGGCACAATGCACGTATTGTGTACATACATGTTTTTACATTCTACATATATTTTGAAAATGCCTGCATGTAATTACATCTGTAATTAATTTCTGTAATTACATTTATAGTTACACTGTTGACCCATCTCTTACCCCTTACCCTTACCCTTACCCTTATCCCACCTCAATAGCAGCAGAAGGGTTTTTCAATACAATGTGAACACAGTAAGTACATTGTACTTATTTTTTGATGTAAGTACATAGTAGTTAAGGCCAAATAATATAAAATGGGACCAACTCCTAAAAGACCTAAATTAATACCCAATACTCTCTATGGCTCTTGAAGTCCCAGAGCCACTTCAATACCAGACCTCCTCAGGCTATGACCAATTCGAGACTCCCAAATACTCATACTATTACCAAAACTCTCTAAAGACCTAGACAAATACCAGATTCCTTAAGGCCCAGACCTATACCAGATCCTTTAAGGCCCAAAGCCACTCCAGTACCAGACCCCTTACGACTAAGCCTATTCCAGACTCTAGAGGCCGCTAAAACCCAGACCAACATCAGATCCAGATGAATACCAGTCTTCCCCAACGCCCAGTCCCACAACAATAACAGGCCCCCCCGCAAGACTCTGACAATAACAAACCAATAATAGACCTCCTAAGTTCAAGGCCAATACTAATCTTCCAAATACCATATTCAGACCAATACCTGACCCCATTAGACCAAGACCCAAAGTAATTACCAGTCACCCTGAGAGCCAGACATAGACAAGACCCCAGATGTCAAGATTCAGCACCAAAACCCAAATCAAGACCTGTTTATCCAACACCATTTTGATTTATTTTCTTTCCTTTTTTGTGTAAATTTATTTACAAGTCATGGAGACTTCGTAAAGTGGCTCAGTTGCCTTTCTGACCCCCCCCCCCCCCCCAAAAGTGATGGTCTTTCAAAGTCTACACCAAAACCACAAGATTTGAACTTTGCTTAGTAAAATAATGGAGCACAAACAAAACCATATTCATCCTGTTCTATCTGGTGATTATATCTTTCGGTGATATCAAAGTAGAAAATGATTGATATGGTTATTGGTGTTTGGTTAAAAGAATTGGAACTGGATCGTCTCCCTTTGAGTTACAGGAAGTAACCATTTCCTGTGTACCCACAGACAGATGAGATACACCTCAGGAAGTTTATTAGAAACAGGATGCTGGTCTGGAAAAGCAGAAAAAAAACAGAAACTAACTGAACATGTTTGTGACAGCAACACTGTTATAAATAGGTGTCCAGTATTGACTGGTTTTAATAAAGATGTACCAAACTATTTGAGCATGCAAATTATGAATGGAAAAAATTCAAATGGATCCATTTTTAACAACAGCCTGGTCAGCATTACTTAACTTGAGTTATGCAAATGTTTGGACCGCATTATATGACCATGTTTAGTTTAGAAACGTCACTGTATTGCCTTTGTATTAGTACATGGCTCTATTTCAAACAACTTGCTGCTCAGTGTTGTGAAAAAGACCTTAGAGAATGGGAACAAAGTGCCAGAATGGGCCACTGGCTTTCTCTGGTGAATAGAGCTTTTGTTTCATCTCAATCACTAAGGAACAGTAGTTTTCCTCTAGGTGCTTAATCTACCCGCAGGGTTTTAGATGCAGTCCACTGAGCTGCATTTTATGATTGTTGTCAAGGGTTGTAGTAGGCAGCAGTGAATGCAAAACCTACATAATCTATTGGATGCCAGCTTCTGGATCCTACATTTTCTGCCATTTGGACTAGTTCACAACAGGTAAACTGGCCACAAGTATTTGTTGCACCAAGTTGCAACAAGACAAACCTCAAGGAGACTTTAGTTTGTGGATTTAGAAAATCATTGGGTGCTTGATAACTAAAAGCTACTGTACTTTGATTGGATATGAGGTCTTAATGCATAGAGGTCTTTTCTCTCAGATATGGAGTTCTTCTGCGATGGAATCACAGATGACCTTAAAGGTAACCTCAGCCTAAGTAAGTGGCTAACACTATTTTAGCCAAGTTCTTGATCTCCTTATTCTCGCTGAAAGAAATCCTTTCAAAAATTAAAATTCTGTCATAATTTACCCTCATGTCTAAGGAGAAATTCTGATGACTGTGCTAGCCGCTCTTTTCCATGCACTTACAATGAATGGAGACCGAGGCTTTCAAGCATGAACAATGAACAAAAAAAAAGCAAATGCCTTGTGAAGTTATTTGTGAAAGATAGACTTAAATGTAAGTTTTCACTATTAATCTTCCTCTTTAGTGAGCATTTAACCACTATGACTGGATCCTTGAATCAATGAGCTGATTTGTGGATAAAACATTTCCATCCTTTTTCTCACATAAACCTATCAAATACCACAGACATGGTATTTTGTGTACAAGTTATGTGGATTCATTTTAAAATATATTTATAGTGCTTTGAAATTAATAATTGAAAATTCATTCTATTTAAATGAAAGACCGGCAATGCAATGCAAATTCCCTCTTGGGATTTCACTGAAGAAAGAAACTCAAAGAAGTTTAGAACAATGAGTAACTAATGACCGATTTTTTTATTTTTGGATGTACCGTTTCTTTAAATACTCAAATCTGTATGACTAATTCTGTATCTGGAGTGGTATTTAGCTTCCATTGCTTTTTAAAGGTGTAGTATTTAGGATAATTGATTGTCCTGTGGCATATTAACACGCTGGCTGAGAGTTTGATGGTGTGTTGTGACAACTCTAAAACAGGTCATGCCCACAGCTATAGTCCCATGATGCAATGAAGTGTGACAGTATAACCAGAACAGCAAACCAGGCCACTGGTCAATGCTAATTACACAAGCAGAGAACGAACGACGGAGGAATTGATAGTGTTAGTAGAACATTCGTTCTGAGCTAATAAGGGAGCTTGTTAGCTGTTAGCTTTGTTAGCTGTGTTGTTAGTATTTCTCCAGGCCAGGGTCATTCATCTCTGCTGTGCTCTTAATAGGTTTACATGAATTGTTGCCATGCTTAGTAAGAGCACATGTAAGCTTCCTAAGACCAGCAACCTACAAGTGACCGCTTGTGAACTTTGTTTTAGGTTGTGTTTGAGGTTGGTCAGCTCTTCCTCTTCTTTGGGAAATTGATGGCATGCCCACAGTCTTTAAATTCATCATCAATTTGAGCTCTCTTTACATGTTGGCCGAACAGTGTTTTTCCTGTGTAAGTGGGCGTTTTTGACAGGAATATGCTTTAAATCATACTTTACAGTATGCTCATGATCAGAGATGGGCTGGGACTCAAAAACAGGCCAGGACCTACTCAACGCATTTTTATTAATGTAACCTATACATTACACTGCTAATGTGAAAAGTGCTTGCAGAGAGAGCCCACCCAAAGGCTTTTTTGATTGGCTGTGATTTGTCATAGCTTTTGTTGCACCTTATAGCTGTGTTGCATTGCGTCTCACACACACACACACACACACACACACAAATCACAAGTAGTAAAAAAGATTAATCACACAAAGAGTTCTGTTGTCAAGAAATAAGAGACTTGGACCGAAATCAAAAAGCCATATGTTTGAATCCCAGAAAAAAAGAAGGTTTATCAAAAATAGAAGTAACTGGATGCTTTCATTTGCATTTGTTTCATAATTGTACTGATTTTATTAACTCAACCTGTGCAGTACATGGATATTAATATAACATCCATCACCCACTATGTTTGGTTTGCACAGGCGGCAACAGAAGCGAGATGGGGCGGTCGGCTGCAGGGAGAGAGAAATAGCTCATGGAGCTGCTTAGAAAGTTATTCGTAAGGAAACAATTTCAATTAAAGTGCCGAGCAGAACTGAGAGTGGGAGCAATGCTGTATCGCCTATGTCAGGATCCACCACTGGGATATAAATGGGTCGGCCTGAGAATGTCACTTTTTTTCCCACAGTTAAGTCTTTGTGTAATTGCTTTTATATTTAAATGTTTGAGAATAATATAGACACTGTCAGGGAGCTCTCAAAGTAATTTGCAGTGTGTGTGTTGTTCTGCCAACACTCATAATGTTCCAGTGTGAAACCATTAGCAGAGGAAGTCAATGAGGTTTTATTCAGGGACAGATGGATGGGGATGGATACATAAAATGACCTCACAGCCTCACACGGCTAGTCCGGTTTGAGTGTGTGTAACAGCTCTGAGAGCTCCTGAATCTTTTATAAGGTCTGAACGTGTGGAGATGGAATTAGCTTGTGTGTATGTGTGCTATTAATTCATCACGGTGCTCTGAAGTCTTAGAAGATACTGAAGATACTGCAAACATGTATAGTGCTTCTTAGCTATATATGTTTTTTATTAAATGCTATTTAAGTGCACTGCTTCCAGATTGCTAGGAGATAATAACAGACATCATGGTATTATAGAGACGCTACTATATGCACATTATGCACATATGCACTTGACACTGTGTACTAAATAAAAGCAATGCTATTAGATTCCAGCAACAAGCACTTTGTTTCCTTTCATTTATTTTCAAGATCTGAGGTAAATTAGCCATTGAAACTTTCATTATGGCTTATAGTCATGCACAATGACATTTTGATTAAGATTATACCTTTTAAGACTAGATAAAGCACATAATCAGTGCCTCAGATTATCATCTTGGACACACAGTTTGTCTTGTCCAGATGCAAAGCTGCAGAAATAGAAACCATTTCTAATATATCATTTCCTGTCACTTGTCGCATATTGTTATCATGGTTGGCTAGGGCAAAAACTCTGATTAAACTTGACAGATACCTTTTATGGTGTGATGCACCATTTGCATGGTTTACATGATGGGTTTACATTACATTAATGCATATCATTCATATTGAATGACTAAACAACTGGATTTACTAATGCAATATGTTTAACTTCCATTAAAATAATAATTAAAAGATGTGCCAGTTATCATGAAGTTCAGTTTTCCTTGGCCTAGTTTTATAAAGTCATGTCACATTTTATATGAGTGCACAGACAGTGAAGTATTTATCTTACAGTACATCACATTCAAAGTTATGAAAAAAGTGATGCACTTGAAGCTCAGAGAACAGTGCATGCTATGGGAATCATATGTTTTTGAACATATAATACAAGGCTATTCTATGAAGTAGCATACTCATATTTAAGAGGTAGTTCACTCAAAAATGAAAATGTTGTCATCATTTACTCACCTTTATGTTGTTTTAATCCAATAAGTCTTTTGTTATTCTTTCCAATGATTTATGTCCATCCATTAAGGCCATAAAGGCTCCAAAAATGGCATTCACTATAAAAACAAACCATGTGACTCCAATGTTTTGATTCAAATTGTGGGTGTGGGGAAAAAAAAAAAAAAAAAAAAAAAATTCTTAAAATATCTTCACTTTTGTATAGCTCTCTAATGCATGTTCATATTACTGCATGCCTGTCTTTGGAGCTTAAAACCATAAGTCTCTCAGGTTTTATTAAAAAATATCTTAATTTGTGTTCTGAGATGAATGAAAGTCTTATGGGTTTGGAACGATGTGAGAGCGAATAAATGATGACACAATTTCCATTTTTGGGTCAACTAATCCTATAATTTATTACCGTAATATCATTACTGTTCCTTGGTACAGTCACATCCATTTTGTAAGGGATGAAAAATGTATATATTCTATCAAATTTCATCCAATTCATAATGCATAAAAACAGAATAAATTTATAGTTTAATCTCCAAAGTCTGACTAAAATGCAGTGTGTACTCATAAAACACATCAGACAGAATGACTCATATCTCTGTTTATCTGTCTAGTGTTTGTGTGGTCATTCTGAAATGGCTCTGTTGTGCAGGATTGAGAACTATCAGCACTTCAGTAGATCGCTCTACTTCAGTTATTGGTGCCTGATGGCGACTCCTGTCTGTCTGCGGGGGTGATGAGAATCTACTGACATGGAGAGAGATCGTGAGGCACATTGCAAAGGGCTATTATTATGAACAGAGAGAAAGAGTGATGGGAGAGGCAGAACTAAAAAGAGACAGAGACAGAGTGGCTTATATATTTCCTTCCCAGAATTCTTACCATGACTGGCTTCATATTGCTTAACTTTTACAAGAAACTGTTGCTAATTTATACTCGGTGCTGTAATTAAACAATACGTAACTAGAGGCCTTTCTATATTGTTAAAACAGTCAAAGTTCAAGGCTGTTGAAGAGCGTTGTAAATTTTGATTTTAAAAACATTTTCCAGTTGTTTTAAGATGCTGGCTAAGCTAGCTGCTGAGTGCTTATGTAAACTGTATAAAGCGAGGCAACTCACTAGTTTTTTAAACACTGGGTGGTGACTATCTGCCAACATTTTGGTCCATGTTAGACAAGGATATGCTGTGACCCGGCTATTATCTCGGTTAAATGTTGCACTAAACATCCTGTTAAGCACAATAGGCTGGTACATTTGACAGGTTCATTGTTAATAAGCAGGTTCATTGATGGACTGTTTTTCTAAAAATCTTTGTTGGCATGAAAGTGAGTAAATGATGAGGGAATTTTTTTTTTTTTAAATGATCTCATTAAATAATCAACATTGGGGGTAAATATCTGAGGGTTAAATAATTACATTTTGTGTGCAACATAATTACAGTGCTTAGTAATCTGTCAAGCTACAGATATTAGCCAAAAAGCCAAGAGCAAGAGACAGAAGATTTTTTGGGAAATTATGCATAGTGCACCTTTAAATAAATTACAATTGCAATAAGAATGACAGCCATTACCCATAATCTGCCTATAGCTATAGTACTAGTCATACACTTACACTTCAGTTGAAGCTGCTGGGTGTAAATTTCTATATTGTACAGTTTGTTTTCCCAATGTTCAGTTACCAAGGACATTTCCGGTGATGTTGTGATATGACTAACATGTCTTTCCAACACATTATTTCAGCACTCCAGTCATATAGCCTACTGGAGTTCATAACAGACTGATGACAGACAAACAAATGATTAAGCCGAGTAAGAAAACAAAGGGCCGGAATATATGATCTTTCTGTCTGAACAGACTGATTCTTTTTGTGGTGTGAAGACCAATGAGAATTGCTGACAGAATGTTGATTCTGGAGCAGATTTACTGAATGCTGTTGTATCAGTCTGTTCTCAGTGTGGCCAGTCTATAATGATGGAGACAGATCCAAAGATGTTGGTTGGAGCTGATTAGACACATTGTGTAGTTTGGCCATCAGCAAAATTAAAATCACTCTAAATAATCCTTTGGCAAGAGAACTCAGCAAGATTTTTTGGCATGAACAATTTCATTCTTATGACTCAGTTTTCTGACTACAACAATGCTAGGTTGTTGTGGGAGGTTTTCAGAGTGTTGCAATGCTAACGTTGCTAAGATGTTGTCAGTGGTTGTTGGCACATTCTATGCAGTTGCTAAGATGTTCTAAGTGGTTATGTTGCAGTGCAGCTGCTTAGGTATTCTGAGTAGCTGTTAGCACCTTGCTATGCAGTTGCGAAGGTCTTCTGGGTCGTTGTATCTTGCTATGCAGTTGCTAAGGTGTTCTGAGTGGTTAGCATCTTGCTATGCAGTAAGGTGTTCTGGGTTGTTGTTAGCATCTTGCTATGCAGTTTCTCAGGTGTTCTCGGCAGTTATCACCTTGCAATGCAGTTTCTGAGGTTAGTTGTTAGCATCTTGCTATGCAATTGCTAATGTGTTCTTGGCAGTTTTTAGCATCTTGCCATGTGGTAAGGTGATTTGAGTAGTTGTTAGCATCTTGCTTTGTAGTTGCTAATGTGTTCTTGGCAGTTTTTAGCATCTTGCCATGTGGTAAGGTGATTTGAGTATTTGTTAGCATCTTGCTATGCAGTTGCTAAGCTGTTCTGAGTGGTTATTAGCATCTTGCTGCTACGTAGTAAGGTGTTCTGAGCATAGATATACATATCTGTGGTTCTGAGTAGTTGTTAGCATCTTGCTATGCAGTTGCTAAGGTGTTATGAGCGGTTATTAGCATCTTGCTATGCAGTTGCTAAGGTTTTCTGAGGGTGCATCTCAATCAGCTCCCTAGCGCTAGCTCGTGAATCTGTAGATCATGTACACCAATCCGGGCACTGGTAAGTTCCCTGGCTAACTGCACGTTGGGACTGTTATCACTCGAATTCTGGCAGCATGACTATGTACAACGTCAACGGACAGCATTGTAGAACATCATAGCTGGAATTAATAAACAACAGGCAGGACCAAATCTCATTTTGATATTATTTTTTATTCTCTTTAAACACATTGTTCTGTTACGTATTCTTACATTTCAACCGAATATTAATTATAAATGTTAATTTGATGTGTTCCTTACCTGTCTATTTATGTGTGTTTATGTTGAAATATACTAAAAAACAGTTTGTCTTTTCAAATCTTCTATTGCTTGTCATTATATTTATCGAATTGGCTCTTGTGGTTTATGTTTCGCGTTTCAGAAATGTGACGTTATTTCCAGTAAGGGAGCATAGTGAGCATCGATGCTCCCTAGAATTTGCGATGCACTGTGGGATTTTTCAGGGAGCGAACGTTCCAGTGCACTGGAAGGATTTCGCGATTGAGACAGCCCTTAAAGGGGTCATATAATGCTATATCCACTTTCACAAGATTTTACTGAAATGTGTGTTGGCAGTGCCTGTACACAACCATCCTATAATGATAAAAATCCATCCAGTGTTTTTTTTTTAATCTCCTAATATGTTTTCCCCTGTCTCAAATCGAACTGTTCGTCTTGTGATGTCACAAGATCGGAGGCCCCTCCCACGATTGTTGATTGACAGGAGCGTTTCAACACAGACCCGCCCTGAGCGAGCTGTCATCATAGTCCGCCATTGTTGATACGCTGGAGCAGAATGGCGTCTAAGCGATCGTGGTGTTCTGTTCTTGGGTGTAATAACGAGCACAGCAGTTTTGATGTTCCTAAATCAGAACCGCTGATGACGCAGTAGCTGAGTTTTGTTTTGGAAGGGAATAGTCCCCCAGATCAACCTCAATTCTTTCATGTTTGCGCAAATCATTTCTCACCAGACTGCTTTATAAACGAGGGTCAGTTTAAAGATAGTTTTGCCAAGAAGCTGCTCCTGAAAAAAGGATCGGTACCAAATTCGTGTTCCTGCTGCACCTCCAGAAGAAGTGAGTATAACGTTTTATTAACCTTTATATTAATCTTTGCTAATCGCTTGCATGTTTCACCATGAATGTGGCTAAAGTTTACACTAACTTTCATTACATGAAATCAAGTGTACATTACGGCATGTTTTCTATGTACGACGTTCTCAATATAATTAATAATCCCACGTTTGTAATGAACAACGCGTTATGGTTATTGTGTTATTATAAACTGTGTATGCTGTGGTAAAGTTAATGTGGTAACAGTACATTAAGCTTAATTTGTAAATGGTTTATAACGGTGTCTGTTACTGATTAATAAGTAATATTATGTGCCAGTACATACAAAGATAGATCAAAGTGACATTACATTAACCAGCCATTCAGAAATGTCCTGTTCGAGCCTTAATTGTCAAACTTCTTCGGGGCCATCATCTTGTTCCGTGTCCGACTCCGGTTCAATTTTTTCTTTTTTCTTTTTTTTTTTGGACTCCGGTTCAAATTGATATGGTTGCACAGTGTCCTCAGAAACTCCCGCTGCCATTCTTCCGCCAAAAGATACCCTCAACTGTTGTCAAGGCAACACTCCACGTGTGTTGTGTCACGCCCCACAGAGCAGAGGGGCGGGGTGAGCAGAGCTCATGATCATTTAAAGGCACATGCACTGAAATGGCGTGCTGAACAGAGAGCTGTTTTTGACCAGGTAAAATGAGTGTTTTCTTACAATACTAACGAGAATTTTTAATTAAAGTATATTACAAACTTTTCATTTAGACCCTAAAGAATCATATTAACTTGTACAAAAATGGCATTATATGACCCCTTTATAATGGCCGACTCCCTGATCAGTGCACTGACTACTGATCAAGGTAGCTGATTGTGATGCACTCTGAGTGGTTATTTGCATCTTGCTATGTATTAAGGTGTTCTGAGTAGTTGTTAGCATCTTGCTATGTAGTTGCTAAGCTGTTATGGGCAGCTTCTTGTACATGTGCCTTCATTTTTTACACTAATTAGTTTGTCCGCAAGGTGGCAACACTTGCACAGGCCATTGTTTCACAGCGGACAAAGAAACTAAGGAAACTAAGAAAAACTACTTTTGACCACAAGAAATCTATATTAATTGAGTATATTGACTTTTTTATCGCTCATAACTTCTGGAGAGAAATAGCACAGACACCAAGGATGAAACTTTCTAGTGCACATAGCCTGTGTTGGTGCTTGCTATTAAATGGAGTATATTTTGAAAGTCTATGTGTTCCAGCACAAAAGTGTTCACATCAAAACTGAACTATACTTCAGTTTTAATGATTTTTATCCATTTTGTCGTCAACAAGGTGAAAACTGCTGGTCAGATTGTTTGGAAAAGTAATAGCACACATCTCCTCAGTAAGTCCCATGATTTGATATATCGTTTACATATGCAGAACAAACATTACTTGTCAAAGTTCAACACTAAGTTGGCTGTAACTCAGTAGTAATTGTGAGGCTTACCTTATCTAATACCGCTATCAAGGGCTGGGTGAAATCAGGATCCCAGGCCTTTTTACTCTAGTTAGAATCTATATTTAGACAGCTCAGGCTTGTGAAAATCTAAAAGCTGTTAATAGAAACATTGCTATAGATTAATTGACTGACTGCTTAGTGATGTACCCCTGCACAATTGACAGCAGTCATCTCATCTGAAACCATCTGTCAGACAGAAGCACTTCCACTAATGGCCATCACTTTGAACTCAGGGTTCAGGTACTAGAGTTTTACAGAGTGCTGATGGTCATTCAGACCTTATTCTCTCCTTTATGGTGCTCTGTATGAGAGAAGCTCATATTAGCACTCAAATATTTATAATGCTTAGCTGGGAACAAAGACGATGTAGAGTACACAGCTGCAGGCTCACAGCGGTGCATTAGATTACTGAAATTTTGCAAATAGATGAGTGGAAAGATATTGAGAAAAGCAATGTCAAATTGACCCGGATGTGAAGCTAAAGCATTTATTTTGTGATAATAGCTGAATGAGTTTGAATACTCCTGTTTATAACAAAGCTACTTACTTACTAGCTACTTTTTATCAAAAGTAAATGAATGGACATTAAATATTGATTTAAGCCATTTTATCACGTGAGAAAAAGAGAGTGTGAAGTGATAAAAGAGACACTAAAGTAGCATATTGTAGGCAATTGGTTGAAATATTTTGCATGTGCTGGCTTGCTAGTTACACATAAATGTCAATTTTCTCTGTAAATTACAAAACAATTTTATAATAATATAAAATTACTTGTATTTTCAAATTTAATTTTAGCCATATATTGTCAGGGATCATACAGTTAACCAATGAACTGTTTTTTACTGTAGCATTTTTCTATTTAAATTATTATTATTATTATTATTATTAACTGTACTAAGCCATTATGACACATTAGGTATTAGGCGGTGATATATAATGTGATATTAAGTGACTACCATATTCATGTGCCAAATAAATAAAAATGGCTAAGAATACAATAAAATAAAATTAATGCAAATTAATAAATTATTTACATGGTACATCTAGATATTTAAAAGTATACCATGGTATTATTATGCTTTTTCCCTTTTATTTAAATTGCACTATACACAATACAGATTGTGTCAAAGCAGCTTTACAGTGTTAAACAGGGGGGAAAAAAATGTTTCAATGACGCAAACTAAATTAAATATAAACCCCCCCCCCCCCCCCCCCAAACAAACTGTAAGATAAGAAATGTTTATAAAACTTCTTGTTAACACTTATACATCCTGGACAAGACATCATTGTTTTAATATCTTCAAGGTTTCTTAAAGTGTGTGGCCATTTGCAACATTTTTTCTTGCAGAGGAGGAACTGCGGAAGCTACGAGAAGAAACCAATGTGGAGATCCTAAAGCAGGAGCTGGAGAGAGAACGCAGCAGAAGACTTGACCTGGAACAGAAGATGAGTGATGTGCTGAAGACCAGGTGAAAAACCAACTCAAATATAGACACCAACACAAATAAGCTTTTGAATTTGTAACACATTGAATTAAACATGAAATTTTGAATCAGAAAGACTTGAAATAGTAACTTTTACTTTAGTATTATGTTTTTTAAAACACAGTTTTATACTTTCCTTTATAATCTGTGATAAATTGATGAGTGTTGGCATTGTTCAGTGACCCGGTGCTGTACTCGGTCTGGCTGTCACAGTAGGACTGACCACAGAGGGCTGGCCACGCCACACGCTGAGCTATAAAAATAGCCACTACATCCCACCCCCCATGACCCTTCAGCAGGAAGTCGATGTCTATACGTAGAGAGTCGTGCACAGCAATATGTCTGTACAGAGTGTTCTTTCCACTGATGTCATTTCAGCATGTAATTGATTCAGATTTGATTGGCAGCACATTTGGCCTTGCACAGGAGTATGCTGTGCTACATTGAGGAGAAGTTTCTGATAATTAACCAGCAAATATGTGTAGAACATGATTTTACCTCAAACTCTTTTATTATGTTTTAGCTTAAACTAAAGTTCTCAGGTTTTTTGGGGAAAAATGCCTGGACACACACACACACACACACACACACAAAACTTTTCTGGCCATTGAATGACAGACAAAATTATTGCAGACAAAATTATTGTATGTCCATAGTTGAACTACACATCCACTAAAGAGTTTGACACCAGTTGGTTAAAAAAATTGCAAAAATGTCTCAGAAAAGTAGAGTTAGGTCTGAGAAAAAAGTTTGAATTGAACTGAAAGTTAATGTAGTTTGTGTTTCCTGGTGAAGGTGTGAAGACTCTCCACCTCAGCCTCCACGGAAACAGCAGCCACCTGCAGCTAACGGCACAGGTAATACAACCCTCAATGTTTTGACATTAGAAGTAACAAAATGATTTAATTTTACATGGCTATACTTCTACACCTTACAATGTTTAGATCAATTCTCAAGAGTAAATTTTAAGGCATAATTGTATGTATTTAAACTGCCATGGACTTATTATTATCGCTTTATTCTGAAAAGTATCAGCAAAATAGTTTTTCCCAATATGTGTGTGCTGTCAATTTTTATGCTTATTACAAAAAAGACTTTTTATTTAAATAATTGCTGGGTAGACTGATTTAAATAATTTCATTCCAAATACAGTTTGAAATTAGCATTCTCACCAGTTCTTATTTTTATTCTTATTTTAATACCAAAAATCTTGTGTCAGACTTTGATAAGACACAGAAATTTGTCATACATAATTTGGTAAATGTTGTATCCCAATAACCTTAAAAAACAATCCTAGTGAGACTTTAGTATAGGGAGCAATTCTCTCTATTAACAAGTTGCTTATTAGCATGATTATTGTTAACATATTGGCTGTTTATTAGTACTTATAAAGCACATATTCTGCATAACCATATTCTACATCCTCAATCCTACTCCCACCCGATACCTAAACTTAACAACTACCTTACCAACTATTAATAAGCAGCAAATTAGGAGTTTATTGAAGCAAACGTTGTAGTTAATGGTTTGTTAATAGTAAGAATTGGATCTTAAAATAAAGTGTGACCATAAATTCATATGGACTCAACCAGATCTCCTAATTTCTAACAGGATTTCATAATTGTCACCTTTTCTATTTGTCTGTCAGTCATTTGGATTCAAGTTTTAATTGTGGCTCTAATCCTGTATTGGGGTTTTGAATTTTCCAGCTGGTTTGTGGTTTAGGTTAGTGACTCTGAAATCTCTGCTTCAGGAAGCTTTCAGCTGTTATTTTAGGCACTTGTCTAAATTTGTAGACCATCTAGGCCAAACCAACCCCTTTTGTTTAAGGCAGGAAATGAGAATGTAGAGCACAGACCTCTCTCTCTCTCTCTCTCTCTCGCTCTCTCTCTCACTCTCTCAGTACGCCCACTGTAGGATTTAGATTAATAGAGATTTGGTTTTGGCCTCTGGATGAAATACATATCTAATCTCCCTCTGTAGACAAACAGCAGAAGGAGACGGTGTGTTCGCGGCTGCAGAGCTGGCTCTATGATCGGTTTGGGGTTTATATAGAGGATTTTCGCTTCCAGCCTGAGGAGAACACGGTTGAGGCTGAGGAGCCACTAAGTGCTAAAAGGTTAGTGAAGAAAGATCACCTGTGGAAGTCATTCTTGTGAAACTGAAATTCTCTGATCCATTATCATGTCTCAGAGATCCTTTTCTGTCTAGTAAACATCTGCCCCCTTGTGGCCAGGATGCTTTTAGTCAGAATAAGCCAAGTATAGTGGCAGAGAAGAGATTTCAAAAGGGGCAGGACTTAAATCAACTGACATAACATGGAGCTTTTATTTTCACCAGAAAATTAATTTGCCTTCCAAAATAAAAGTTTGCATATGTCCAAACTTATGTTCCCTTCTGGTTCTGTCAAAATTATGTATGTTTTAGAGGGGTAAGACTTTAACATGCCATATTTAGATGTCATTACAACAAATGCGTTTACATTTCTCAACAACTCAGTCAGTTATATATGCAAAGTACAGTTGTTGTAATTGATCACCTAAATTTTTCAAGTCCGTCCCCCTTTTTTAAGATCTGGGACAATTTTAAAGAGCTGGCCTCCTTCTTTTGGGCTAAAGCTAAATGTATGTCTCTCTCAGATGGCTTATTTAGGAGGAATATACTGGATTTAATGCAACTTTTTAAAAAGGTCCTACGTATTATACTGAACATACTATTAACTAATCAGACTGTAATTATTATTAAAGCTTAACTTGTTTTAAACTTGTTTTGTTCCATTCTTTTGATGCAGTTAAAAATAAAGACTGTCCAGTCTGCTTGTACAAGTTTTTGAGGCTTTTTATATTTGGGGGTTGTGGTTTATAGACTTTTATTTTGAATTTTCAAAATAAAAGCTACAAATGATAGCAATAAAAAAAAAAGAAAAAAATCTCAAAACCCTAAATCTTTATGGAAGCCCGTTTCTGCTACTGAATAAAAAATAAAAAAGATAATTGCGACTTTTTATTTCACAATTCTGACTTTTTTTCTCATAATTGTGTGATACAATCTCACAATTCTGACTTTTTTCTCAGTATTGTGTAATATAAACTCGCAATTGGGAGTTAAAAAGTCATAATTGTGAGATATAAACTCGCAATTCTGAGAAATAAAGTCATAATTGTGTGATATAAACTCGCAGTTGCCAGACATAAAGTATTTTTTTCTCACTTTATAACACGCAATTGCAAATTCTGAGAACATATCAGTCTTTTCCCCCCCTCAAAACCCCCTTTAACTCACAACTGCGAGTTTATATCACGCAATTCTGACTTTATAACTTGCAATTGCGAGTTTTTGTCTCACAGTTCTGAGAAAAAAAGTCATAATTGCGAGAAAAAAAGTCGGAATTGCGAGATATAAACTCGCAATTGTGAGGAAAAAAAGTCAGAATTGCGAGTTTTTATCTTGCAATTGTGACTTTATTAATCGCAATTCTGACTTTATAACTCGCAATTGCGAGTTTATATCTCACAATTCTGTGAAAAAAGTCACAATTGCGAGATAAAAAAAAAGTCAGAATTGTGAGATAAAAAGTCGCAATAACCCTTTTTTTTATTTTTTATTCAGTGGCGGAAATGGGCTTCCGTAAATCTTCAATCAAAACAGTGTACAGCAATAATCACACTTAAGTACACACACACACACACGTTTGTTTTTGTGAATTGTGGGGACATTCCATAGGCGTAATGGTTTTTATACTGTACAAACCGTATTTTCTATCGCCCTACACCAACCCTACACCTAAACCTACCCCTTACAGGAAACTTTGTGCATTTTTACTCAAAAAAACTCATTCTGTATGATTTATAAGCTTTTTGTAAAATGGGGACATGGGGTAATGTCCTCATAAGTCACCTTCTTCTTGTAATACCTATGTCATACCCATGTCATTATACAAATTTGTGTCTTCATATGTCACAAAAATGTACACACACACACACACACACACACATATATATATAATATATATATATATATATATATATATATAATGTATGTATGTATGTATGTGTGTGTGTGTGTGTGTGTGTGTGTATATATATATATATATATGACTGAAAGCTCATACATTTCTTTAGAAATTTTGGGAAGGATGTTTTCTCATCTGAATCTTAACATATTGAACAGACTCTGTAAAGGCTCATTTTTATTTGCGTCTTATTAATAATATGCTACTCTGACTATAAATCTGTAAAGTCAAGTTTTTGAGATTCCTCAAAAGTGTGTAAAGTTCACTTGGTTTATTTCATAGTCCAGACACTTATTTTGAAACCCATTAAGAATCTTTGAGGTTTTGCGGTTTGTGGTTGAATTTACTCTTGCCAAGCAGGAGTTCTGGGTCTTATATCCAGTCAGTGCATGTAACTGCCTCAATTATACATGAGGCTATTAAGTCTATGTCTCCTGAATGTCCCCTTAGGGATCAATGAAGTGCATCTATCTGTCTCTGAAGAGAGGTATTGAGTCTGTGCTGACCACAACTGTCTGTTTTCATTGATTTACAAGGTTTAAGTGGTCACTTTCAATGAAAATACAAGACAGGCTGTGGTTGGTGGAAGAAATCAGTGGTGTTTGCTGAAGGTCACTTGTCCCTCACTGTTTGTATATGAATGATTCTTTAAATTGTGTTTAATTTGAGCATCACTCAGAAACTGTGTTGTAGTTCTTTTTTGCTTGAAAATCTCTTGTCTTTGTTTCAGATTAACAGAAAATATGCGACGACTTAGTAAGTCTCTTTTTGTTGTTGCACTAAAGTGTTTCTGTGGTTTTGTTGATATTGAGACATTAATATACACTTTATGGATTCACAAATATTTTTCAGCTGTACTTATCTTTTTATTTTTATTTATTACTAGAACGGGGTGCCAGACCGGTGACAAATTTCTTACGGAATCTTTCCGCCTTATCCAACTGGCACTCAGTATATACATCAGCGATTGCCTTCATTGTGAGTTTTCCATCCATTAGTTTTCCATATACACACTATACATATTGCACATCCATCTCTTTTAGACACATATATGTTAGTTATGTAATTTATTGCTGGGAGAGTGACACATAATTGCTCCTGTAATTTTTACCACTCAATTACGCAATTATAATTACAAAATATATTTACTTGCTCATTAGAATGTAATAACTTTGGGTGTTATTGAGTATTATTTACTCAGCAATGTACAATGTGTTGTGTTTTTGTCCTCTGTCACAGATTTATATGAATGCAGCATGGCATGGGTGGGCTATACCTTTGTTCCTATTCTTAGCCATTCTGAGGTTGTCATTGAACTACCTCATAGCCAGGTAAGACAATGATTCCTTTCTTACTAGTATGTTATTGAAACTGTGTTAAATTTAAAATGTCACCTAAATTTAACAAATTTCAGTTTGTTAAGGTGTTGTTGTATATTGGCGGAAATTTCCAGTAGTACGAATGAATATACTACCACACGCTTAGTACTCATGTTAGCATATTTGATAAAAAATAATGTCCACTCAGGCAGTCATTATCACTGTACATATACAGTATTTATTAATGTCATGCCTGTATATTATCACAGAATAAATGTACTTTTTAAAAAATATATATATATATGTAACACAAACAAACTGATTTAATACTGTTCTTTTTTCTTTAGAGGATGGAGAATTCAGTGGAGTATTGTGCCTGAAGTTTCTGATCCTGTGGTAGGAATGTTTTTCCAGGGTAATATTTGTCAGTGACTTTTTTTATGTTGTGCATATTTCATTTTTTCCTTCTTCCAGGAACCTGCAAAAGAAGATCTAACTGTGTCTGAAAAGTTTCAATTAGTTCTTGATGTTGCACAAAAAGCACAGGTAAATTTACAGTTGAATGCTTATATATTTTCAGACTTTTATTTGAATAAAAATCTGTCCATTACATTTACACTATTTGTCAAGAATTTGGACACACTTTACTGTTTCTCCTCCTTTTTGTTCTAAAGCCTTTTGCTATAATGTATGCATTCATTACAAAACTAAAATTTTAGTTTAATTTATTTTTCTTGGCCTGGCAGTGAAGGATAACAGCCAATAAAAAGTAACCCAGGATGCACCTCATAAAGTTATTTGAGAGAATACAAAAAGTGCACGAGTCTGTGATCTAAAGATTTGTTGTTTTATATTTTTTGGTCACTGCTTAAAGGGTTAGTTCACCCAAAAATGAAAATTAGCCTATTATTTACTCACCCTCAAGCCATCCTAGGTGTATATGACTTTCTTCTTTCAGACAAATCCAATCAGGGTTATATTAAAAATAGTCCTGGCTCTTCTAAGCTCTATCATTGCAGTCAGTGGGTGTTACACTGTCCAAAACACGTCAAATAAAGTGCACGCATCCATAATAAAACATGCCTCACACAGCTCCGGTGTGTGAATACAGGCCTCCTGTAGCGAATCCATGCGTTTTTGTAAAAAAAAATCGGTCACACTTTATATTAGGTGGCCTTAACTACTATGTACTTGCATCAAAAAAATAAGTACAACGTACTTATTGTGGTCATACTGTATTGCAAAACACTTTTGCTGCTATTGAGGTGGGATACGGGTAAGGTTAGGGACAGGTTTGGTGGTATGGGTCAGTTTAAGGGTGGGTTAAGGTGTAAGGGATGGGTCAACAATGTAATTATAATTGTAATTACAGATGTAATTACATATATGTATTTTTAAAAATATTAGTACAATGTAAAAACATGTATGTACGCAATAAGTGCATTGTATCAAATGATTAATTTAAATGTAAGTACACAGTAGTTAAGGCCACATAATATAAAGTGGGACCGAAAAACCATATACACCTAGGATGCCTCGAGGGTGAGTAAAACACAGGCTAATTTTCTTTTTTTGGTGAACTAACCCTTTAATTCACATGCTTCCATTAATATCATTTAATAGTTTTTGAGGACTTTTAGTTTTATTGTATATTCTGAAATGTAGTCATAATAAATAACTGCAAATTTTTTTAATGTCTGTTGTGATTTGAAATTTTATGGACACGTTTCTCAAATTTCATTTTGCATGTTGTTCTTTTTAACCAGCATGTAATGAATTAATGTTTCTACAGAATCTTTTTGGTAAGATGGCAGATGTTTTGGAGAAAATCAAAAAGTAAGTAGCTCTTTTAAGTTTCAAGCTCAAATGTAACATTTTTGCGAGCAAACGCAAAACTGAAGATGGAAATAATATGAGATGGGACAAAATGCAAAGTTTCTCAGGAGGGTGCAAAAAGTTTTGTGGGAGCATTGAAATATAAGGGCTCAGTGTCGTAAAGTAAACTAATGAATGTTTCTCCATGTTTGTACGTGTTTTGGGTGGATGTTTGTGTGCGTATGTGTACATCAGTTTGTTCATGTGGGTTCAGCCTGAGATCACTCAGAAATTGTACATCGCTCTGTGGGTGGCCTTCATCTCCTCCTGCGTCCTGCCCTACAAGCTGATGGGCTTCATGATCGGTGAGAATCATTACCCATAACTCCTCACATGTACATAAACACCCCATATGCACTAATAACAGTCACGCACTGGGTTGTTCGTTCCTGTGCTTTGAGTCATTTTAACACTGAAGGAATTGTGCAGATCGGATAATGGTGCAAACATGCTAACATCTGAGCGTAGTTAGCAGGAGCAAGAGACAATTAGCAACAAGGTACACTATAGTTCTGTTTTTTATGTTAATACTTTTATTCAGCATGGATGCTTTTTTAATCAAAAGTGACAGGTAGCACAACTGTTTTTAACATTGATAATAATAAATGGATCATGTGACACTGAAGACTGGAGTAATGGCTGCTGAAAATTCAGCTTTGCCATCACAAGAATAAATTGCATTTTAAGCTGTATTAAAATAGAAAACAGTTATTTTAAATTGTAATAATATTTCACAATATTACTGTTTTTGCTGTATTTTTTGATCAAATAAATGCAGCCTGGGTGAGCATGAGAAACATCTTTCAAAAACAAAAACAAAAAATTACCAACCTTAAACTTTTGAACAGTAGTGCACATTTATAAAATGTATTTATTTAAGCAAATTAGAGCATTCCTGGAAATGAACCATGCTTCCATCATGGTCCATAAAATGAAAGTTAATTTATTAAATATGAAATACATCTAAAAAGTTGTTTTGTGTTGAAACTCAGCAGTTGAAAGTTGTAGTTGTTTTATCATTCTCATGGTGTGTGTCTTTTCTCTGGCAGGGCTTTACGCGGGCATCAAGTTCTTTATTATAGACTTCCTGTTTAAGAGCTGCCCAAAACTCCGAGACAAATACGACACTCCGTACATCATGTGGAACAACCTGCCCACCGACCCTCAGCTGAAAGAACGCAGCAATGCCACTGTGTCACGACGGGTAAGACATGTCAGGCTCTAACACCAGCCTCCTGGGTGTTTTCACACTTTAAATGTCATACCTATTTGAACCGTTTGTTTCAAAGTGTCAGGCACTGTAAATAAGTGTGTATGAGAGTGATGGGTGTTGCCTCGTAGGGGAAACATCAGTGTAGGTAGTTGACATGACAGTCACACATAATCTGTTGTCTTTTTCTCTCAGCTGTCTGGGTGTGAGAAGGTAGGGATTGTGATGTGCTTCTGCCAGCACCTGTGTGCGTGTGTGTGTGTGTGTGTGTGTGTGTGTGTGTGTGTGTGTGTGTGTGAGTGAGATGAAACCAGCTGACCTTACTTTCTTTACCTTTGTGTGTTTGGATCTAGATGCACAGTGTGATATGAATTTTGTCTGTGCTTAAATGGATCAAAATGACCATATAGTCCCAATGGCCCAATTGGGTGAATCTACCAAAGAAATGTCCAGTTGCATATCACCACAAAATCAAAAGATTTATTTATTTTTTTTCATATTGTGACATTTGTTTCATTACAATTAAGCATATTTCCTTTCCAAATTCAAATTATTGTAATACAAAAAGTCATGCACTATATAATTTCTCTAACAGGAATATTTATTTTATTTTACATTTACTAAATTATTTTACAAATTCAAAAATGATATAATCTCATGCAATTACAGTAATAAGATTTTTTTTGCATTATGGTAATGAGAATGTGTGTTAAGGTTGTGCTTTATTGTCATAAAAATGACGTCACAGTGCAAATATTAATGAATTTAATGTAAAGTCTTAATTTTATTGATACAAAATATAATTTTCTTTGTTATTATGTGGTGAAATATCAGATGGACATTTCTTGACAGATTTTGTGTAATTCACCTGATGATATATACTTTTTTCACATTTTGTTTAAAAAAA
Source organism: Tor tambroides (assembly GCA_021397915.2). NCBI lineage: Eukaryota > Metazoa > Chordata > Actinopteri > Cypriniformes > Cyprinidae > Tor > Tor tambroides. The sequence continues at coordinate 12,799 of JAFVLL020014016.1, read as the reverse complement.
TCATATTAATGTCATTAATTGACTGATCTGCTGACTATATTTAATATTAATGACTTAATACAATCTAATTGAATTTAATGCATACTGCTAATGTGGCATTTTGAATCCATTTTCACAGACTATGTGATGGGTATGCTCTGTGTGTGCATAGATAGTGTCATTCATGACAAAAAAGGATCGCTTTGCTCAAAAAATGGAGTAGTTTCCACCAGTGCTATTTTAGTATCGAGATAATATTATAGTTTTTATTTATTTTATTTTGATTAGTTTTTGTTCATATATATAGTAGTGCTGTCAAACGATTAATCGTGATTAATCGCATCCAAAATGAAAGTTTTTGTTTACGTAATATATGTGTGTGTACTGTGTATATTTATTATGTATGTATAAATACACACACATATAGTATATATTTAAGAAAAATGTTACATTTATGTATTAAATACATTTAAATATGATATAATTTATATAAATATAATATTTACATGTATGTATGTATATATATATATATATATATATATATATATATACATATATATATATATATCAAAATATATGCTGTATGTGTGTCTTTATACATAATAAATATACACAGTACACACACATTATGTAAACAAAAACTTTTATTTTGGATGCGATTAATCACGATTAATCGTTTGACAGCACTAATATATAGTTTTTTAATTTCAGTTTTATTGATTTTTTATTATTATTATTATTATTATTATTATATTTTGATTAGTTTTTGTTCATATATATAGTGTTTTTGTTTTTTATTTCAGTTTTTGTTTTATTTATTATTATTATTATTATATTTATTTTTTCACTTTTAGTTTAATCCTGGTTTCCACAGTAGTGCAGTAGTAGATCATTAGAGGTAGAAATAGTTGAATGTTTGGCTTTAGAACACTGAAAGAAAGTAGTTTGACTGTGTTGAGAGACTGTACAGAATGAATACTACATTCTCTTAAGTATGAGATCAATGGAGGTTGCTAACATGAACTTTGTCCTTCTTTTAAAACATCATTACACTGACAAAAAAAAAACAAAAAAACATCAGCTTACCCACATGAATGCTCAAACATACTAAAAAACTAACTGCATCATGTTGACATCTTCTGGCTGATATCACCAAGGCCACATTAATGGAAACAAAAACTATATTTATCATATTTCATGAACATCCTGTTTCACCTAGAAATACATCACCAAATGGAAATAAAATGGGAATGTTGTTTTATGCTTACTTTAATATTACGGCTGAGAGGGTCAGTTAATCCAAACTGTTGAAATCCCTCTTTGTTATGTTTAGATCCAGCCGGTGGTTTCACGAAGTAGTTTAGCCACCATCCCGGCCGGAGTGACCCGAGAAGAAGAGAGTGGCCGTTCACACAGCACAAAGAAAGGAGCATTCCATGAGATCTTCAACCTACCAGAGATTGAGAGACCTCTGCCCGGTGAGACATCTCTTAGATTTGCTTCTTGTCTCATGAGGCCTTGCGTACCGAAAGAAAACAGTACTTAATGGAAAAACAGACTTAAAGGAACACTCCACTTCTTTTGAAAATAGGCTCATTTTCCAACTCCCCAAGAGTTAAACAGTTGAGTTTTACCGTTTTCGAATCTATTCAGCCGATCTCCGGGTCTGGCGGTAGCACTTTTAGCGTAGCTTAGCATAGATCACTGAATCTGATGACCGTTAGCATCTCACTCAAAATTGACCAAAGAGTTTCGATATTTTTCTTATTTAAAACTTGACTCCTCTGTAGTTACATCGTGTACTAAGACTGACGGAAAATGAAAAGTTGCGATTTCCCAGCTGGGGACTACTTTCAGGCGCTGCGTAATATAACTGCGCCTGCTGCACCCATGGTACGGCAGCAAAGTTCCTTGATTATTACGCCGGAATGAGAGTATAGTTCCTAGCCATATCGGCCTAGAAAATCGCAACTTTTCATTTTCCGTCAGTCTTAGTACACGATGTAACTACAGAAGAGTCAAATTTTAATTAGGAAAAATATCGAAACTCTTTGGTCATTTTTGAGCGAGATGCTAAGGGTCTAATCAGATTCAATGATCTATGCTAAGCTACGCTAAAAGTGCTACCGCCAGACCCAGAGATCGGCTGAATGGATTTGAAAACGGTAAAACTCAACTGTTTAACCCTTGGGGAGTTGGAAAATGAGCCTATTTTCAAAAAAATGGAGTGTTCCTTTAAGTTGGATACGCCAAACAGATTTTTACTCACTTCTCTTTTCACTTTTGTACAAGCGAGTGATTTAACGGTGTTTTCTCTTGCAGTATGTGAGAATGGATGGAGATGCTGTCTGATAAACAGAGATAGGAAGATGCCGACTGACTATATTCGCAATGGGATGCTCTACGTCACTGAGAAGTAAGAAACATTTGCACAATTGTTGAGCAATGCTGGCAACTCTTTTCACTTTCTTTCATGCTATTATGAATAGTTTTGCACATTTTTGTAGATCAACATTTAATGTGCATTAATGCAGTAGCAGTATAATTATAATTGGTTGTCCATCCAACAGCTACCTGTGTTTTGAGAGCTCCAGCTCAAGATCAGGGTCTTCAAAGAAGAACAAAGTCATCAAACTGGTGGACATCACAGATATCCAGAAGGTATGTACAGTGCTGCTATTTTCAACTAAAATGAAAAACGACTAAAAATCATTTTCGGTAATTGAAATAAAGCTGAAACTCGAAACTTACACTTGAAATAAAGCTAAATGGGGGAAAAAAATCAAAAGCACATACATTTACTAAAACTTTAAATTATGAACTTAACAAATTATAGAAAAAATATAGATAAAATCCTTTGCCCAATCATTGATTACTAATTTACACACACACACACACACACACACACACATAGTGATTACTTCAGACTTTCCTTTTCCTAGGCACAAATATTTTTGTTCTAGATGTTGGTCACACAGCCACATGATGTGTAGTTGGCCAAGTGTTCTTGTTAAGAAAAAGCAGTAGCTTTTTTCAATTTTTCTTAACTTCATAGTCCTTTGACCATTTATGACCCTGGACCACAAAACCAGTCATAAGGGTCAATTTTCCTAAATTGTATGTAAAATGTATGGTTTGTTATAAGACAAGACCATATTTGGGCAAGATACAATTATTTGAAATCTGAAATCTGAGGGTGCAAAAAAATCAAAATATTGAGAAAATTGCCTTTAAAGTTGTCCAAATGAAGTTCTTAGCAATGCATATTACTAATCAAAAAGTAAGTTTTGATATATTTACGGTAGGAAATTTACAAAATATCTTCATGGAACATGATCTTTACTTAATGTCCTAATGATTTTTGGCATAAAACAAAAATCAATAATTTTGACCCATAATTTTGGCTATTGCTACAAATATACCCCAGCGACTTAAGACTGGTTTTGTGGTCCAGGGTCACATTTATCCTTCACTCACTTGTTGGATATGAGCTGTATGACTTTGATACAGCAGTAGGTGGCAGCAGTGCATCACGGACTGCACACAGACCAGCATGCACCTCACATGAAAAGGACTTTTTGATGAAATACACATACATTTTTGGAGTTTCTAAATCATAATTATGCCTTTATATTTTACATTCTGCATTTGGCAGATGTTTTTTTATACAATAATAAAAATTAAATAATTCACATTTCATTGGTTTCTCATGACCTTGGTGTTGCTAGCGCCATACTCTACTTTTTGTGCTACAGGAAGGCTCGGAATAATCCTATACAGTTATAATACAGCTATAAATATGATTTGCAAATATTCATATTGTTTTTGCAAATAAATTCTCATCCTTTATAGCCGGAATACACAGGATGCCTTTTGTTCACATTTGCAGTTTGGAGCAACAAAAACTGCAGATTGGCAATGACTTTCAAAAACTAGTGTCCAAACCGAAAACCAGCCAAAAACCTGGATAAAAGTTATGTAGTATGTTCCAGCATTAAATGGACAGCTCACTCAAAAATTAAATAATCATTTACTCACCCTCAAGTTGTTCCAAACTTTGAGTATCTTTCTTCTGTTGAACACAAAAGAAGATATTTTGAAGTATGTTGGTAACCAAACAGTTGACAGTAGCCACTGACTTTCATCCTGTGGCATTTAGTGGCCAATGTTGGTTTCCAACATTTTTTAAATCATCTGTTTTCAACAGACGAAAGAAACTACAGACTTGAGGATGAGTAAATGTACCATAATATTTAATATATCATGTTAAATATGTATTGAAAGAAGTGGTAGCACTTTATTTTAAGGTGTCCTTGTTACACACGTTACATGTACTATTATAATAACAAAAATTTATGCATAATTACATGCAAGTAGCCTTAAGCCAAACCCTAATCCTTACCATAGCCATATAGTAAGTACATGTAGTTAATTAATATTACCCAGTACTTCAATGTATAATTACACTGTAACGAGGACACCTTAAAATAAAGTGTAACCAAAAAAGTTTTTTATGTTACTGTTACAGTTACAATAACTCTTGAATTTCTTTTTTTCCACAGTACAAAGTTTTATCAGTTCTGCCTGGGTCTGGAATGGGCATTTCTGTTGCCACCCCATCAACACAGAAGGTAGTCAAGTCAAGTCAAATTGATTTGTATAGGACTTTTCACAAATACACGTTGTTTCAAAGCAGCTTTACAAAAAAATCATGATGATATTAATGTTTATAAGATCTTCATGCCTTATAGTGGCATTTAGCAGATTAGAGCTGGAAGATAATATAATTTACGTTTTGCGATTATGTAAGAAATCAAGCAGTTGTGATATACTATATAGTATATATCGCACCATGAGTGTACTGTACGTATGCTGATAAAATTAAAGTTAAAATCCATTTGGTGTTTTTTTTCTGTCTTGTTGCTTTGATTAATGATAATGAGTAAGGTCTGACAGTGAATCGCTTCATCTTGTTCCCACAGCCACTGGTCTTTGGTGCCATGATACACAGAGACGAGGCCTTTGAGACGATCTTTACACAGTACATGAAGATCATGACCACAACCAACCCTGAGACGTAACTCACCCTTTATCCTTCTGGAGGATATCTCATTTGGAAAAAAATGAGACCAGTGTTTCCTGTCTGGTTAACTGTAATGGACTGTAATTTGGAGGATTGTGGGCATCTGATGTGACTAGCAGGAGATTCAGCGAGCTGACATTCCAGCGGGGGTTCTGCATCTCGAAGACTTTTCCAACCTGAGGGATGCGGGCGGCTTCTCGTCATGCGACTGTGACCTTTTTGGCTTTTTAAAGATGAGCACACTGATCAGTGTACAGACTTGTGTTTTGTACTCGTCTCCCAGTGATTCAGATTTCATGTCTGGTTTTATTCTGGAAGGTGTTACAGGGAGGTTTGTAAAATGAAGCCGATCACACAGGATGGTCTTTAACACTTTAAATACTGCTAGAAAAATCAGCATTAATCAGTATTTTTGTTCAAAAGAAAATTGACCACAATTTGTTAATTTGTTAGGTAAAACAAATTAAAATCTTAATTTAAGATATATTTCTCTGAAACAAAGTATTTTGCTTCTCAATTACATGTTTTATACTGGAAAACAAGACAAAAATACTGATTAATATAAAATGCAATTTTGCAGTAATTGCATTATAAGGTGTGTTCACACTTATAGTGTTTTGCAGCAACAAATTTACAGGAAATGTATTCATTTTTAATAAGAGTTTGAGCAATTTGAGGCAACATAAAGGTATAGTTCATGTCTTGTGCACTATATTCGATCTTGACCTCTGCAGCTCTCAAATTTAATTTAAAAAAACACTGTTTTTATTCAGGTCAGTTAGAAAGATTGTTAGAAACTTTGTGCACTTTGTCGTTTTGCAAACTTTCATTGAAAATGAATGTAAATGAACTTTGTCACTGCAAATCATTATCAGTGCAAATGACCTTTAAGACTGATAAACAAAGCCTTGTTTTTCTTTTCTTTCTTTTTTTTAACTTTTGTTTACATTGTTGCTGTGGGCGGAAAACGCACACACAAACTCACTTAAATCTCACCTTTCAGCAAAGTGTGCTTCATGTGTTTTTAGCAGAATATCTTCCCAAATTTAACTTTGGGAAAGTGTAGTTTCAAGCGGTTTAAAATGCCTTTCTTTTAAAGTGTAATGTCATAATGTCGTAGCAGTCAGCAGAATCATTGCTCATCTATTGATTCACTTACATTTGAAAACACTAGATATGAAGGGTGTCAAACTCAGAAACCAACGTTTGGTTGCACTTTATTTTGCAGTAGTATACTTACAGTGTACTGTAACTGTGTACTTAAACAAGAAAGTACTGAATAGTGTAAGGTAACTACTTGGACTTAATAGGGCTTAAATTTAGGTTTAGGGTTAGTACCTTGTTAATTATAATAAGTACATAGTACATACATGGAGAACAGGACTGTAAAGTAAAGTGCCCCTGAAGATTTTTACCAAGTATTTCATGTATGTCTGTCTTAAACTCTTGTTACTTGTACTTGTAAACGTTTTGTCACTTTAAACTGTTACTAAATGAAGTTAAATTCAGTACAAAATAATCTTAGAACATCTTCTGTTCGCATAACGCATTCACAAAGCGACTCTGAACTCATCTTGACGACAATCTTTACGCTCTTTAGAAAAATCTTTAGGTGAATCTCACCGAGAAATAGCCAAATCATATTTTACCCCAAAATCAAAAGAATGCTAAGTAATGACAATGAATCTCTCTCTCTCTCTCTCTCTCTCTCTCTCTATATATATAGTTTAGGATAATGAAAGTATGTCACAATGCAAAGAGGTTAAATAAATACAAAATATGACTTGAGTTTTTCACCCTTTACGCTCATCTTGAACAGACACTAAAAACTAAAACATTTGATTACTTTGTTCAATTGACATCAGGGGAAATGCTTAACGTTCAGTCATAAATTATTCATTCAGAACAGCTAATGTATAAACTATTGAAAACATCCTGACACAAGACAGCAGCACATCTCCGTATTGGATGTAGTGGTAAATTCAATAAAATGGCAATAGTACGGTGGCCGAGACAGCTCAGCGCGCTGCAACTTCAGAAAACACATGCAAATAGAAAAAGCACCAGCAAATCAGGAAAACATCTTCATCAATTTGACAGCAGGTGCTGCAAATGCTCACAACACAACCAAACAAAGAATTTTATTTGCAGCGTGTTTCTTTGTTTGCTTGTGTTGTGAGTACACTGTAAAAAAAAAAAGTTGAGCCAACTTAAAAATTTTTAGGCAACCAGCTTCAGCAGACTTTTGAGTTTTCTCAACTTGTTTTAAGTTTATACAGCAAAAAGTTGAGAATCTCCTACAAAAATTAGTTGAGAGAACTCAAAAATCTGCTGAAGCTTGTTACCTTAAAGGGGACCTATTATGCCCCTTTTTACAAGATGTAAAATAAGTCTCTGATGTCCCCAGAGCGTATATGTGAAGTTTTAGCTCAATATACCCCGCAGATAAATTTTTACAGCTTGTTAAAATTGCCATTTTTAGGGCGTGAGCCAAAACGCGCTGATTTGAGTGTGTTGCTTTTTTAAATGCAGTGAGCTGTTGTTCTCGGAGAAGAGGGCGAGTCAAGAGCTCAAGCTCCGCATTAAAGGTGCTGGCCTTTGCAAATAAACATCCCCCTTTTTAGACAAGCCTGTTATCTTTACAGAAAACTACTCGGTTTCAAAGTTAGTCATCTGATTATACTGTGCATAATAAATTCACGTTTATGAATTACACAGACAGGGATGACGGCGGGATAAAAATAACAACATAGCTGGTCTCATGCTATCACAGACTTTATAAGTCCCACTTCTGATTATGAGCTCGACAGCTTCAAGCAATCGACTCACATTGCTTTCATACGCAACTTTTAACTAACGTTACCACATTCCTATTCAAGATCATTCTGGCAGCACTTGAAGGCAGCATCAGCGAAAACACACAGAGACAATGATAGCTTTAGCAATAAGCCTTACAGTGTGCCAAGAAACTCTTTCAGAAAGGCAATTTGGAAAACAAAACGCATGATACTTACTTTGTCTGGAGCTGATGTTCGTGCATGAAGCGTTGGTATTAATTTCTAAACATATTGTGGACGTCACCAATTTTTTCCGGGATATTTCCTTCGAAAACGAAATTTAACCACAGTGTCCTTGGCTGAGATGGCGGGAGATTATGGTGACTCCTGTGTTCATTAGTGCATCCCAAAACACGACACTTGTAAAGCCTCTTTGGTGCTGATAGTGTATATATCTCCAGTAATGGCAGACAGCATCTTCTCACTCAGGGCTGTGTTTATGCTAATAGGACAGAGAGCGTCACTAATGGGCGGGACTTTTTCCCCTCAGTGACGCGCAGAGAGGGAGAATCTGAAACAGCTCGTTTGGAGAGACTGTTCATGACTTATTGGTTTTATAAAAAAAATGAGTTGGTGAATTTTTAGCATTATAGGCTGGTTGTTTTCACACACTGTGGCCACACAACTGTGTTCAAATAGCTTATAAAAGTGATTTTTCCATAATAGGTCCCCTTTAAAATTTTAAGTTGGTTCAGCTTTTTTTTTTTTTTTTTTACAGTGTATTTGCAGCGCATGTGCTGTCAAAATGAAGTTGTTTTCTTAATTTGCAGGTGTTTTTTTTTATTTGCAGTGTGTTTCTTTATTTGGCTGTGTTGTGAGCATTTGCAGCGTGTGTGTTGTAAAATTGACAATGTTGTTTTCTTAATTTACAGGTGTGTTTTCTATTTGCAGTGCATTGAGCTCGCTCAGCCACCGTACAATATCCTGTAATGCTGCGATTTACCATTAGCTCCATCTTGGAATACAAGAAATCTAAATGAATCAATTTTACAATTGTATTTATAGTGGGCCACCCTTTTTTGTTTGTCTATAAACGAAAAAGCTTGCACAGATACACTATAACATTAAATAAGTAGCTGAAAATTAACGTTCAGGGCCACATTTGTATCTAAGACATTCCAAAGATCACCAATTTATGAGAAAATGCTGTTCATACATTGTCTTCCCATACATCTGTTAGTTTACTCACACACATGAGGGACTGTTGAATGTTGCTCAGCTCCCAAAGATGAATCGGTGTATTTTACTAAAGGCCCTTTAGAGCTTTTGGAAGTCTCCCGCACGCTGGCTGTTGTGTTGGATTGCACTAATGAAGCCCAGAATGAATCGGGTAACTAATCGTTTTGCCAAATGTTGTTTCTTTAACTGCTCTTCTTTAACATTGTCTGTCTCAAACTGATGTTTACACAGGCTGGGTCTAAATACAGTCCAGACCAGTTTGATCCCTGCTCACCAGCCCAGCCCAGGGATGTGAAAACTGGAATAATATCATTTCTGGGTTTTTTTTTTTTTTATTTTTTTATTTTTTTTTCATCTTGTGGTTTAGGGTACAAATGCTTTTATAAAATGTATCAGCACTAAGAAATTAATTACAAATGCATTAATACAGTTCATGAGTGAACATTGCCAGGTCATATTTCATTCAAATGTGAAAGAAAAAAAATAGAAATTATATTTCCCAAAATTCTTTGTTTAAAAATCTCAATTGTTATCCAGTAAAGATCTTGAATTATCTATACATTATGGTTATATTGTACTGCCTTAAATTTATGCTGATTTTAAATTTAATTTTTGTTTTTTGGATAACTGTTGATGACTAAAATTAGAGTAAAAAGTTGTGAGAATACATATGTGAATTATATATTTTTTTTTCTTTTAATTTAGTGGTGGAATATGACACAGACTTGTTCATGAGGTTCACACACAATATACATTTTAAAAACAACAAAGTTACAGTAAAATGCTGTGTTGGGCTGTTTAAGCATCAAAAGTCATTGTGTATCTGGAGGTGCTCAAGTTGGCACTAGTTGATAAAGTATTTGTTAACTGTGTAAATGTTTGCTATTTTCGTAATATTTTCGCTGCAAAATAACAGAGTTCATCTGACAGATGTGAATTATTGTTATTATTTGTTATCTGTTTTTTTCTGACTGTCCGAAGACAAATGATTAAAAGAAATTTATATACAGAAGTAGAGTAATATAAGAAAAGTTCTGTTCTGATTTGAATAGAACAATGTATATTGTTAAATCATAATGTGTTGTACACTTTTTTTTAATTTAAGTAAATTAATGAATTATATGTCTGTTGATTTTTTTACTTCAGTTTTTTTTTTTTACTTTTTTACCCCCACGTTTTACTTCAAATTCTTCAATTTACCTTTTGAGACCTTTTGACCAACTGCCACTAGACGGCACTGAGGTAACAAGCTTGAAGACACCAGATAGACATCTAGAGAAATACCTGTAAGTCACATAATACGGCTGTATGAAGCAATAAATGCTTTTATTATAGTAGTTTTAAAAGGCTCTGTGGAGTGTGTAATGCACATAACCACAAATGTTATTTCCAGCAGAGGTTCAAGTGCCTATTATTATTATCAAGTGCCTACAGCAGAGTCCTAATAATGTCCAAAAAGGTTCTCAATGCCTGCGCTATGCATTTATGGAGGAATTTCCATCCAATTTAAAACATTCTGGCTGTCATTCAGTCTGTATCTATTCAAGTCTTCACAAGAACCTGGCACAGGCATTTACATCTAGGCTGCATTCCAAGATGAAGAGCGAATAACTTATGTTTTTGTTTATTATTATGTTTAACCACATTGTTGTTTTGCAAGTTTATTGATCATTTCATAAAATGGGGGAAAAGATGAATGATTAAATTCTATTTTAAGAGAGTAGGTAATGAAAATATTATGAAAAACATAGTGAACGCTTGGTAGATTTTCTTTTGGAGAATGACAGTATAGACTACAGTGTGTTGAACTAAAAAAGTCTTTATCAAATTCATAAAAGAGACTCATGTTATTTATTGGCTTAATTTTATCTCGCAAGCATTTCAAGCATTTTATATAACAACAGAGCAGCATCGAGATTGGGAAGACTGAGATTTCTGCAAAACAGAACAGAATTCAAAGCAGAACTTTCACAGCCAAGCACTCATTGTTGCTTAGACATTTAAAAAAGCATGTCACTGGAAAAATACTCCTGGCACTCCTAACCCTAACCCAGCTGAAAAATTAAATTTTAACCTGATATATTTTAGCATTTGCCTTAGATGTGTTATTTTCAATGCTTCTAAAGATCCGCTTCGTTAATGTGCTTCAATACAGTTTTCTTTACTCAAGTATATTTTTGTAGATTTTTAAAATAGATACTGGTATTGTCGTGAATGTGCATCGAAGACTGACACGGAAGAGAAGAAATTGTTGAATAAAGTTTTTCTTTTCTTTACGCTCAAAATGTATTCTTGTAGCTTCATAAAATTAAGGTACCATGTCACATGGACTATTTTAACGATGTCTTTATTACCTTTCTGGGCCTTGATCGTGGTAGTTCCCTTGCTGTCTATGCAGAGTCAGAAAGCTCTCGGATTTCATCAAATATATCTTAATTTGTGTTGCGAAGATGAGCGAAGGTCTTACAGGTTTGGAACGTCATGAGGGTGAGTAATTAATGACAGAATTTTCATTTTTGGGTGAACTATCCTTTTAATCTATTTTGACATTTTGTCCTGTCCATTGCTATGGTTATCACTATGTCATTCATTGCAATTTGGAGAGTGAATCTTGCATGCGGATGTCACTTCTAAAACTTTGTAGTGTGTATGTGGTCAGTGGTCTTCTTAGCAGCATGACAAGGAAAACTGCTACACAAATTATTTAGTTATAATCGTTATAATCAACAGAACTGTCTACACTGCACAATGAATCTCTTATTTACATCGCGTCTGCACTTTGTTACAATGAGATGCTTGGCGAGCCTGCATAGTTCAGCACTACACAAAAACTCCAGAAACAGATTGGCCATTGCTTTTTTTGTGACTGATTACATTTCTCAATGCTGCAAATTTCTCAACATGGCAAAACTCGTTGTAAATAGAAACCTGTGATGATCTCCAGAGTGCAATCACAAAGGACTTGTCCGAATACCAACACTTGCGGTCTTTGCACTTGAACACTTGTCTACTTAGAAGACTTTTTTTGCTGTATTTGGTTCAAGTGGGCGTGAAAAGCACAAGTGTGTGTAGAACATTTCATTACCTGATGGGACACACTTAGAGTGTTGTAAAAATGCAAGTGTTTACAGAGCTTTATTTTGATTTTCAGTACTTTGCATTTTAAAATAAACTTCTAAATATCTGTTCAGCAGTCTCTATAACAGATGACACAATTGAATAATTGTGATGCTTCTCATAAAGTGATAAAGAGCAATTTCGAATGTCGTATAAAATAAACTTATCTTTACAATAAAATGTGCAACACTTTATGTTTTAAACTATAGCCTATGCAATATCTAATTATTATTAATATTTAACTTACACTAGAACGGTTTCCACAGCTTCTCACAAGATCTTGGCAAAAAGTCTCACAATTTTTTTCCAGAACATGATGCATGATGGGATATGTTTAGTGTCAAATACCACACCGAAGTGGTATTTCAGATAGTGTGGGTTTATTGTGAGTTAAGGGCACTGTGCTTTGGCGTTTTTAAGAGCTAGAACAGCCTACCGCACTTCCTGTTGCATGCACACACTCTCAAGTGGCCAAAAACGCACGTGTGGTATTTGGGGCCTGTCCAAATATATTTGTTTTCAGTAGCCCCTCACTGCAGAACAAAGATCCAGGGGGCAGGGTTGGATCAACATCTAAGGGGTGGAGATGGTAGGTGTAGGGGTG